>PVIU01002530.1:0-169475 GCA_004026605.1 Ondatra zibethicus | reverse complement strand
CACCCCTCCTAGAACAGCATCCCAGTGACCATGTCCCTACAGTCACACCCCTCCTAGATCAGCATCCCAGTGACCATGTCCCTACAGTCGCACCCCTCCTAGATCAGCATCCCAGTGACCATGTCCCAACCACTCTGTCACTGGCCCAGATGAATAAGAGACTGTGTGTCAAGCCACCTCCTCTGAGCAGGAGAAACAGCAACGAGAGGACATCATGGAACATGCGACACTCACTCTTCTCGGCATTTTAAAGAATATTTTTCTTCTGAGCTACATGGACTGGGTTGACCCACCGATGTGACCATCTTGCCTTGGACAAGAGTCTAAGGTCACCACTCTTTTCTCAGGAACCCCAGTCCTACATACTCAGGGCTATTCACCCTAGCTCAGTCCTTCCAGCCCTGCTCTTGCCAAGGTGATCCATGCCTATTTCTGACATCCATTTCCAGAAACTGTGTGGCTTGGCTTGGTCAGCCAGGTGTGCACACCGTCCCCTGAAGCCATGTGCCATCACTGCTCCTGGCCTTGGCCCATTGTGGTCTGCTTGCCTGTGTGTGCCACCAGCCCTAGTGTCACCTGCTTTCCCATGGGTCTGTCCCCTAGGCACCAGCTACAGTGACTGTTTAGGGTCCCATCTTTCTCACCTGGCTGAGGTCAGGGACCTCATTCCTCTGTTTGGCTCAGGGTGTAGTAAGGAACAGATACGGAGCGAATGGACGAACAGAAGAAGAATGAAGGCGGGAGGGATGGCTGCGTGCGCACACTCACCAGACTTTGACTTGGATTTGGAGCCACAGACTGGGAAGAGAATGGACATAAAGTTCCCAAAGTCGACAACTGCTAGGTAGGCTCCAGTGAACACCTGGAAGCAAATGGAGACAGAGTCCGGGTAATTCAGAGTCATCCTGCAGACACCATAGCACCGCCACCCTGGGGTCCCCTCCACCACGTGGGTTACGCTGGGGCAGCATGTCTGTGGCATGGGTAGCTTTTGCTGTGGAGCTATATACCAGACATGGAAACTCTCTGAGCCCTCAGTTTCCCTATCTGTAAAATCAGTATACAACCATGCCTCCCTCATTGACTGCCATGTAGATTTCTGGAGACAATTCATGGCAAGTATTTAGACCAGGACTGAGAGAAAGTCAACAGTACCAGAGACAAGAGCATCAGCAGTGGGAAGAGTGTACACTGTGGGTTTGGAATCCTGCCCCGGTATGCATTAAAGGGTGGCCTTACAGAAGCTTCTCTGTGCCTCAGTTTCCACATCTGTAGCAGATGAGTGATTTCAGGAACCATGTCATTGGGCAGTTTCAGGACTATATGAATGAACACACAATGGAACCTTAGCGCCAAGATGCAGTTAAATATTTAACAGACTCCAGCAATCCATCCCTTTTGGACATAAGCAGAACCTCATTCTATCCCACAAGCCAGTGGGAAAGGGGGTCTGCTCCAAAGCCAGCAGGGTACTGCCCTCAGCAGGTTCACACCTCCAAGCCAGCATCCTGACCACTAGGCTGCCCTTCTTTATCTCTGCCTGGGTGGCCACAAAGGTCAAATCCTGAGTTCCTTGCAATGGGGCTCAAAAAATATTCCTTGGGACATGTGTTTAGGGCTAGAACTCTTTATCTGAGGTCCTACACTTTGGGGAAAGTAGAAACTGCTTTTCCCTGTGCCAAATCCTACATCACCGCCTGGGGAAGGACTCGGCTGCCATTGCCAGGTCTCAGCCCTGCTGACAGTAGTGATAATGACAATTTGTTGAGTGTCCACTTTGAGCTATGTACAGTGACAATACAGCAGTGAGCAAGTCCCTGTTCTGGTGACAGTAACTCCTTGTGGTGGCTGGAATGAGAGTGACCTCCACAGACTCCTATGTTCGAATCCCTGGTCCCCAGTTGGTGCAACTGTTTGGGAAGGATTAGGAGGTGTGGCCTTGTTAGAGGAGGTGTGTCACATGGAAGGGGGGAGTTCAAAAGACTGATGCCCTTCCCAGTGTCTCTGTCTTCTACTTGAAGATCAAGATGTGAGCTCTCAGCTGTTCCTGCCACCGTGCCTCTGCACTGCCACCATGACTCTACACTGCCACCGTGCCTCTACGCTGCTATCATGAACCCTAACCCTCTAAAACCATAAGCCCCATTAAATGTTTTCTTTCATACATGGCCTGGGTCATGACCTTTTGTCATAGCAATTGGAAGCTAACTAAGACAGCAAGCTGAGAAAGCACAGCAGGAAAAGGGAGTTTGGAGCACTCGTAGGAGAGATGTGCTGCAATTTTAAACAGGGGAGGCCTTCTTTGAGTTTATGTTCTGTGTGTGTGTGTGTGTGTGTGTGTGTGTGTGTGTGTGTGTACATGCCACATGTGTACAGGCACACCAGGAGCCATGGGATCCCGTGGAGCTGGAGTTCACACGGGTATAGGTTACATAGCGTAGGTACTGGGGACCAAACTCTAGTCCTCTGAAAGAGCATTGTGTGCTCTTACCCATGGGGACATTGCTGCAGCCCCAGGAAGCTTTGCTTTAGAAGGTGACTTTGTACAAATGCTTGAGGGAGGTGATGATGAGCCGTGTGGACACACACACACACACACACACACACAGAGAGAGAGAGAGAGAGAGAGAGAGAGAGAGAGAGAGAGAGAGAGAGAGAGGGCTTGGGGCTTGAGAAAACAGAAAAGACAGAGAGAAAACTGCTCTGCAGGCTGAGGGGAAAGACAGGCTTGTGTGGCTGCCACAGAGAAACAGAAGCCATGCTTGCACTGGACATACCTGGATCGTGAGCTGTCTGGCCAGAATGGCCCCCACGGTGTCACACAGACTGGTCAGGAGGCAGAAGGCGGCACACAGTGTTGACTGGTCCCGGCCACATTTTTTTGTGCATCTCAGGTAGAGAATCCTGGGGCAAGAGGGGTATGATCAGAACATAGGGGCTGTGATTTGGAGGCGAGGCCAGAGACGACAGCTCAGAAAAGGCAGCTATGACCTCTGTTCTATGAAGCACTGGCTCCCCCATGCCCCGGGGTATCACATGTTTCTGGATTCGGTCTAGAAGTGGGGAAGAAAAGACCAGAAGGAGAAGCACGAGGCCATGCCAGGAAGCTGGAGCTCTCACTGTAGAGCTACTGAGGGGACCGCTGGGCAAGGGGCGTGTAGCTCAGATCCCTCCAAGCCTCAGCGTGTTCTGAGACTCCTGTGGTCCTAGCACTTGAGAAGCAGAGGTGGGGGTTTTGAGTTCAACCAAATCAGGCTGGGTCAACAGACCAACCCCCCACCACAAGCTAGCTGTTGGGTTTTATTTCCTGAAAGGGAAACAGGTTCTAAAAGTCACCTCCCAACACACACACGCACACACACACGCACGCACGCACACATACACATGCATGCATGCACGCACACATGTGCGCACACACACGCACACAAACACACACAGGCGCGCGCATGTGCCACAGCTAACTATAGCGATAATTGCCTAAATTTAAAAGGCAATTTGCTTCTTTGAAGTTAGAGTGAAATCTATCCAGTCCATCTGTGCAGTGGGTGGCAGGCTCTGCCAGCTGAGCAATTTGTGCACATTCATAATGCTGAGAAAACAAAACGGAGTGGCAGCGCTGCTCTGGGCCCCTCTCCCCAGCTCTCCAAATCGATGGCTTTTCTCCCTTTAGCCCTCCCCCATCTGCCTCACACCTGGGCCATACAGAGGGCAGGGCAGACTAGCAGAGGCCAAAACTTCTCTGGCAAGATCACCAGTGCTGTCTCCACCACACTGAGGTTCAGATGTCTCCCTGCTGGTTTTTATTTTTATAGAGAAATGGGCCGGGAGCAGCTCTGGCTTCATTTATTCAGACAGGGTGGTTGGTGTTTACTCCATTGATTAGGGTCTGAGCATTTGTCCCAAGGAACATAGTTCCAGAAGGAAGGCTGTTACCCAACACCCGAAACATTTCTGGGTCTTCAGCCCCAAGCCTGAAGCTCAGAGTGTTATCACTAGCAATACATCCAAGCTCTGGGCTATTAACACCAACCCACGGCCGAGGAGTGAAGAGTCAAGTAAGAGGTTTGGACTCAAATTAGCAATACTTTATTTCAACCTTTGCATTGGAGAGAGGAGAAGGTACAGCTAGGGCTCTGATGTGAACATACGGCAGGCCTCTGGCTTCATACTAGGGCCTTTACCCTACGCTCTCAGGCATGTCTTCCAAGTTCTCAGGGGCCAGGACGCCTGCACTGACCTTAACCTAGCCCACACACCACATCACGGAAGACCCATTCTCTGCAGACAGACCCACGGAGAGGGGTTCAGGAGTGGTGGAGTCCTGAGAACCGAGGGCCGTGTCTAGCCGAGGCAGGGTGAAAGTTAGAAGCTTGTTCTCAAGCCGGGACAGTCAGGCATTCTCGGCACATTGCTTAACCTCTGGAAGCCCTGGTTCCAGGGGCGAGCGTGCCTAACCATGTCGGCGGCACAAAGGAGACAGTGCCGTGACAAAGGAGATGGTGCATGCCGCATCCTCTTCCTTTGCACCCTCTGACTCAGAGAACTCAATCCCTGAAGCCTGCCTCTGTAAGGCTCCTCAGTAAGCAGGCTCCTTATCTGAAAGGGCGCTAACAGAACCTGCCTTAGGGACTGGGGCAGGCAGGGACCAAGGGCATGAAGAAATGCATCCAAGTGTCTTTCCTGGACTCCAACCACTAAGAGGTGGGGCTGCAGACTCCGTAGAAAGTCTGAGCGGTAGTCACCTGAGCGCTAAGGTGAGCTGGTGACAGCAGTAGGGGATAGAAGGATGACACACCCTCTCCCTCCTGCCTGGGTATACTTGGGTGGCACCACCCTGGAGACTACGTCTGGATTTCCGTGCAAGGGACAGGGTGGCTGAAGACCTACAGGCTTCATTCTCAGAACCCAGGGGACAGGGACTACCTGGCCAAACCACTTCAAGGCAAACAAAAGCAAAAACTGTGTCCGGAGTAAGGTCGCCACTGCCACACCTCTTTCCAGCTTTGGATAAATTAAAACTAGAAAACACCGAGAGGCTTACTAGAGTCCCTAAGGGTGGGTGGCAGATTCAGAGCCGTAATGGTGTTTAATGAGCACTTACTTACTAAGTCCTTTGCCTGCCGTACCTCATTTAATACTCGCATCTATGAGGCATATCCTCATTATTCACAGGAGGCCTAAAGGCTCACACTTTGCCCTCGCTCCCCGCCAGCCAGCAGGGAAAGGCTGACAACAGAAGCCAATCCAAGCCGCATCCACTGCACCACCCAGCCTCCTGCCGCGGCTCACAGCCCAGCTTCCCCGTGCTCGGAATTCAGAAGGCACCGCACTTCAGTCCATAGAGCAATGTCAGATCTGACCCTGGACTTGAGCTGCCTCCTGAACAGCCCCCTTCGCGCCCCTTCCCCTAGGTATCCTAGAGGAGCTGAGGCGAGTGGCGCCCAATCTCCCCCGCGGGTGGCCCGCCACCCCTCGCGCGGGTCCCAGCCCCATTACAGCGCGTGGGCGGCGATCCAGCAGCAGGCGGCGCAGATCCACAGGCCGAAGGAGATGCAGACACGGCGGTGGGCGAAGCAGCGGTCCAGGTAGTCCCAGTTCCAGAGCGGGGTCGCGGCGCCAGCCCCTTCCTCCATGGTCCGACCAGCGTCCCGCTGACCCCGGGAAAGTTCCGGGACCGCGCGGCTCCCCAGCCTTGCCTATTGTCGGGGTCTGCGGGGCGCAGGCCGCCCTCTAGCGGTGGAGCCGCGCGCAGCCGCCGCACAAAGGAGAACCCCGCCAGCACCCCGGTTGCCAAGCCCAACAATATTCTGGCCCTGCCAAGCGCTAGTGGTGGTGGTGGGGAACCCCGAGGCGCGAGGTCACTGGTTGAAAAGGTGCAATACAGAAAGGTGGGTAGGGGACCGAGGGGGCCCAGATCGCCTCCGCTTCCTCTTCTCTCTGCTGAAGCTGTCAAGGGCAATCCTTGCGCCACCCAGCCTCTCTAGACCAGCCAGGGAGGGGTTAATTTGGGAACGTGCCGCTCCCATCCAGCTGCAGTGCCACACAATTAGGTAAACGAATGTTTTTCTTTAAAGCAAACCATTAGAATATTTTCAAAGTGTCTTTTCTAGCTTCGGTAAGTTCGTTTAAAGCACAGCACGATTGTCACCTCACTTTTTAGTTCCTTTTGAGGCAGGATTTTGCCTCGTGACCCAGAGCTCACTGTGTAGCCTCCAGGTGGGCCTCCCTCTCAAAGACCTCCTGCTTCAGCCTCCCCGGACGCTGGAATTACAACATATCCACAGTGATGACCACTGTTAAGACGAAATGAGATGTCGCTAGGGTCTCCGTGTTCCCTCCAGCTCCGTATTTTGACGCATAATCACAAAGCACACGAGTGGTGGCCGTGGCACAGACCTTTAATCCCAGCACTCGGGATGCCCGAGGCAGGAGGATCTCTGAATTCGAGGCCAGCCTAGTTCTAAGACAGCCAGAGCTACACAGAGAAACCTTGTCTGGCGCTGCCCTGTGGGGGCTCCACCCTTAACTCTCTGGGGAGGCCAGAGACCCCCCCAATTCACTATCTTTCTAAAGTGGGAACCGTCTTCACGTCACCGGCATATCAGCATCAAGGCAGGGAAGTCTTACGCGATCGGTTCCATATCCTCACACAGCACTATCGTTTCTGTTTCTGCTATGGAGACGGGATCGTATTTAGAGCAGGTTAGCCCCCGCTTGTTAAATAGTCAAAGGCGACTTTGAACTCTTGATCTCTCTGTCTCCATCTCCCAAGTGCTGGGATTACAGGCCTGCCTGCGACACCACATCTAACTCCATGTCTGCTTTTCTCCTTATTATAGCTTTCCCTCAGGCTTAGCATACCTTCCCAAGGCTGGACCAAATTAAAAAAAAATTAATTTAGTTATTGTCTATGCACATACATAGATCTAAGTAGGAGAGTCACCCCGAGATGTGTGGTTGCACAGAACGGTAATCCTAGCACTCAGAAGGCTGAGGCAGGAGGATTAAAGTCCCAGGTCAGTTTGGGCTATATAGTGAAACTCTGTCAGAGGGGAGTGGGAAGGGAAAGGAGAGGGAACTAAGAATCATTCCGCCTGTCAGAAAAAAAAAAAGCATACCAGGCCAGTGAGATAGCTCACTGGGTGAAAGAGTTTGCTGCCAAGCCTAAAGACCTGAGTTCAATCCCTGTGACCCATTGGATAGAAGGGGCGAATGGGCTGTGATAGTTTGCTAGGAATGGCCCGCATAGACTCATGGCCCACAGAGAGTGGCACTATGGGGAGGTGTGACCTTGTTGGAGTAGGTGTGGCCTTGTTGGAGGAAATGTGTCGCTGTGGGGGCGGGTTTTGAAATCTCATATGCTCAAGCTACACCCAGTACGGCACACAGTCTCCTTCTGCTGCCTGTATATCAAAACGTAGAACTCTCAGCTCCTCCTCCAACATGTCTGCCTGCATGTCGTCATGCTTCCTGCCATGATGATGATGGACTAAACCTCTGGGCTGTAAGCCAGCGCCAATGAAATGTTTTCCTTTATGAGAGCTGCTGGGGTCACGGTGTCTCTGCACAGCAACAGAAACCCTAACTAAGGCACTGGCCCTGCAAGCTGTTCTCCAAAGTTCCATATTTGAATGTGCTCGCATGCACATGCATGTGAATACACACACACACACACACACACACACACACACACACACACACCAGTCAGCACATGGTTGTGGACCTGACATCTTAGACTGGAATTTACCCTCTGCTCCCTACGGCGGGGACTTAGAACAGAGGATGCACTCGTACGGGTTTGGACTTAAAAGTGAGGTGTAATCCCAGCACTCAAGAGACAGAGGCAGGTGGATAGCTGAGTTCAAGGCCAGCCTGGTCTACAAGAGCTAGTTCCAGGACAGCCAGGGCTGTTACACAGAGAAACCCTGTCTTGCAAAACAAAAAAAAAAAAAATCAGAAAACCAAAAGTGAGGCGGCAGTTTCTGCCTTAGAGTTCCCATCACACTAGAGTCCTGGGGTTCATGCTAGCGTGGAAAAGAATCGCTTATTGTCAGCCTAAGGATGCTGGGCTTAAAGACAGTGAAGAAGACTATCCGCTAATGGCAGGGAGACCATGGTTCAGCTCTTGGTCCCTTTCTCTTCCCCGCTACCCCTGTTCCTGCATCTCTTAGAATCTCATCTCTTGTCAAACCTCCCAACCAAGCCCAATTTTTATTTAATTATGTTTTTGGACTAACCTGGAACTTGCTATATAGATCAGGCTGGCCTTGAGCTCACACAGCTCTGTCTCCCCAATGCTGGGGTTTAAGATTTGTGCCCAAACTGACATTTTGCTTGTTTTTGAGACAAGGTCTTACTATGTAGCCCAGGCTGGCCGGCAACTCCACTAGAACTGTAGGTGTGGGCACCACGTTGTGCTCTTCCGTGTGTTGGGACTCCACTGTGTTTTTCTCTGTGAGTGGCTTTGTAATTTACTCATCTCTTTGCTGCACAGGCTTTCTGTTTCTTCCCGACTCAATCTTTGCAGGTTGCAATTGTGTGGTCCATTTCTTTCCTCGGGGTTACTGACCTCTCTCTCTCATTCTTTAGATTCACAGGTTTAGCTCTCTAATTGAACTATCATAGCCAATTTTCCTCCCGAAGTTCCAGCACTTGGTGTCCAGAGGTAAAAACTCCACAGTGGTAGAACACAGGCCGCCCTTCTAATGCTTTTGGCTCGGGGGTCCCAGAACCAGGCCTGTAAAGACCCCTTAGAAACAAGAAGAGAATGGCTTCCTGAGAAAGACAAACAGTGGAGGTCGTGGGGCTCCAGGGGACAAGACAGTGACAGCCAACAGCCAGAAGAGGGTCTGTGCCTGAGGAGAACCCCTCCAGCTGTTTAGACCCATTCTAACCTCATCCCTCCCTGGAAGCTCCTCCCAAGCTTCCTGTTTCCTTTACCAGGCCATTCAGAGTCCCGCAGCTGCCCGCGAGTTTAGAGCTTGTCTTTGGGCCACGGTTCAGACTCTGCTGAAAGGAAAACCTAAGCGCCTGCCTGGACCTCTTGTCTTCCTGGGCAGTGGGCCACCTCGCTTCTCCCAGGCATTTCCTGCTGGCAGTGGCAGTGCAACCGCAGGCATTGTCCTGCGAAGAAGGAAGGGCTGAGCCTGGGCCTCCTGCAGCGGCTTTCCTTTCGGTGAGGGCCCAGAGCCGAGGCACGGGGTTTCCTGACCACCTCATACGAAAGGGCAGCCTGAAGAGGAAGGGCTGTGGTTGCGAGCAGCCTTCTGTGACCAGTCAGGGTCCAAACACCCCCTCCACACACACAGCCAACCCGTAGGTCTCTTCCCTGCTAGAGAGGCATGGGCACCCACAGAAGTCTTCCGAAGCAATAGCCTCCGATCCTTCTTTCCATGATGTCATTTTCTAGAGTCAGTGACTTGAGCTTGAGGTCTTCCTGCCTCAGCCTCCCAAGTGCTGGGATTTCAGATGTGCTTTCTTCCGCTTTTAAAGATGTTTCCTGAGGTCTTCTAGTGGTTTATATATCCTTTTACATTCTCTTTCTTGCTTTCTCTGGAAAAATTCTGATCTTTAGGAAAGGTGAAAGAATACCAGCTAGCATTGCCAGGCGTTAATACTTTGCCACATTTGCTCAGCTCTCTCGTTCTAACCCTACTTGAAATTTCAGATATCAGGACACTTCACCTCAGATTTTGGTGTCTCCAAATGCACACCCTTTCTCTCTTTTTGAATATTCTATGGATTTAAGAACGCCCCCCCCCCATCTCGAGACAGGGTTGTTCCTGGACCTCGCTCTGTAGACCAGGCTGAACTGGCAGAGATCCATCTGCCTCTGCCTCCCAAGTGCTGGGATCAAAGGTGTGTGCCACCACCACCCGGCTAAGACTCTTTGAAAAGTTCAGTGCGGACCAACACCTGTAGCTCAAGCATGTGGGAGACTGAGACAAGACTTGCACCACAAGTCTGAGGCCATCCTGGGCCACATGGAGCGTTCTAGCCACTTCCATTCCATTAGGCGATGTCACCTAATATGTGCGCCGCACGAAAATTTGCTTGCTTATTTTAATAATGCATGGTTTTCCTAGCACAAGATTTAGTAGCTGAGTGTACTACCTAAAGGACATACTAATGTCCAGATCTCTTGTATTGTGTCCAGGGTTGGACTGTAAAATGGTTTCCTCGTGGGCCTGGTGAGGCCAGACAGGTTTGTGAAGATACTGTGGCGGTGTACACTCCTGTCACGCGTATCAAGTGCTGCCACTTTCCCTGGTGTCAACATTGATCTCTTGTTTTAGGTGACATCGGCCATCTCTCCACCACAAGTGTGATTTGTTCACTAAGTAAGTGATAGTTTAAAACCCCATGAGGGCCGGTGAGATGGCTCAGTGGAGAAAGGCACTTGACACCAATCCTGACAATCTGAGTTCAATCCCCGGGTCCCACGTGGTGGAAGGCCATCACTGACTGCCCCAAGTTGTCCTCTGACCTCCATATGTTCACCATGGTATGTGTGTCCCCCACTCTAATACACACGCTGAATAAATGTAAAAAAGAAAGAAAGAAAGAAAATATAATCACACTACTCCAGTTCCCCAGGAATCTTTGGTTTCGCCATCCACTGACAAACTGGCCTTGGATCTGTGCTTTTGCTGGTGATTGTGTTAATTTCAGTGTCTTAGGGTTTTATTGCTGTAAATAGATGCCATGACCATGCAATGCTTATAAAGGAAAGCATTTAATTGGGGCTGGCTTACAGTTCAGAGGTTTAGTCCACTGTTACTATGGCAGGGAGCATGGTGGCATGCAGGCAGATATGGTGCTGGAGAGCAACTGAGAGTTCTACATCTGGATCTGCAGGTAGCAGGAAGAGAGAGAGATTTTGAAGCTTTTGAAACCTCAAAGCCCACCCCCAGTGACACACTTCCTCTACAGGAGGAAATCGATACTTGGTACCATAAACCTGGTCAAATGCTCATGGCAGGGAGGCCATTGAAACATCATTGAACTGCCTTTTTTTTTAAAAAAAAAAAAAAGATTTATTTATTTATTATTTATACAACATTCTGTCTCCATGTACGCCCGCATGCTAGAAGAGGGTGCCAGATCTCATTACAGATGGTTGTGAGCCACCATGTGGTTTGCTGGGAATCGAACTCAGGACCTCTGGAAGAGCAGACAGTGCTCTTAACCACTGAGCCATCTTCCCAGCCCTGATCTGCCTTTTAAATGTTTATCCCAGCCTTGACCAGAGAAGTCTCCAGCGAAAGGTAGCACATGAGGAGCCTCGTGGCACACAAGGTGCTTCTCCTAAGTGAAAGAGTAAGTCCTCAGCTTTAAGCAAGGCATTTATCCCATTTCCTGTAAGACTCAGGGAACACTGTGGGAGACAGGGAGGCTGTCCTCCTTCTGTATAGAGCCAGAAGACAAGGAGAAGGGCTCAAAATGTCAGTTCTGGGAAAGATGCAGTCATTGCAACCACTGTTATGCCCGAGTTTCTGGTCCCCAAATGAATTCGCAGAGCTGGATTTCTGATGCATGAGGGTTTTTAAATAATATTCAAACTCGAGTTTGGACTAACACCTTTCCAGTACCCCAGCATGGTGGGTGCAGAAAGTGTGGCAGGGATCCCTGGGAGGAGAGAACTTTTAAAGGGGAAAAACTGTAGTCAGGGGAGTTCATGTCCTGTCGTCTTGGGATTGTGTAAGGAGTACATAGGATAAGGGAGTTTCTGAACCCATTGGTCAGTTTTTAGGTGTGAAAACCTAAGAAAGAGCCATTAATAACTGACAAGGTATCTTCAAGGACAGGATGCCTCCCAAGAACATCTGGACCTCATTAAATTGTATGGCCCTGCACCCTATTTTCTGAATTGGCCATTTTTAGGGTGTCTGTTCCAATTTCCGCTATGGCAGCACATTTCTGGAGCTAAGATCACCAACCCCCCAGCTCACTATGTGGCTTAAGATAAAGCCCCTTCTTTAAAATGGGGTTCACAAAGTCAGGTCCTCACACCGTGAACTCAGAGCAGCTTCATATGCCTACACAGTCTGCACAACAATGGGCCCATCAACAGCCAGGGGTGTATGGATGAGCCCTGGCCCTCCCTGTACTGATGGATTAAGGGAGCGAGGGAGCCATTGTTACCAGTCGTATAAACACTGACCCAAACATGCTCCAATGCACAGTTCTAATCTAATGGTCACACAGAGCCTGGTAAAACCAAATGGGTCACATAACCAACTAAAATTCGTGAATCTGAGAAAGAAATGGGAGCAAGGGTTGATATGGATATAAGAGAGATAAGAGAGGCAGAGAAGTAATCAGATTGTGTTATATTCAAGTTTGAGGTTAAAAAAAAAAACAAGTTAATAAAAGAATGGAAGAAAACCTTGAGAAATGGTGCTGGGTTTGAGTCGATAGGGACAGTTTGGCAGAGAAATAGCAAGAAAGTACAAATAGTGTCAAGTGTCATGCAAAGCCTGAAGTCTGTGACCATCTCACCTGCTGGGAAGGAATCTTCCTCCCCCCCGACCCTGGTTTTTTCGAGACAGGGTTTCTCTGTGGCTTTGGAGCCTGTCCTGGAACTAGCTCTGTAGACCAGGCTGGCCTTGAAATCACAGAGATCCGCCTGCCTCTGCCTCCCGAGGCTGGAATTAAAGGAATCTTCCTTTTATCTCCCTGAAATAGCTATTCCACTTCTCTATCCCGTGAACACTGAGGACCCAAGAAAATATAAATTGCCACCCCAATTCAGTCAGACAGATGACAGCAACTTTTTAGAGTAAGTTAAAAGCTCTGGCTTTGCTTTGTGTTTTGAAGAACACTTTCCAAAAAATAATTCTCTACATTTCTCTCTCCAGCTACTGCCACTATCAAACCAAGACAACCGCACTCAGCGATTCCAACTGTTGTTTAGCTTTGGTTCTCTCGGGGAAGGGTTCAGCAGAGCTACCTGTGTCCTGGAAAGAGTTATAGTATCTGTATCTGACATTTAGGAATGTGTAAAAGATGAGAGAAGAGCCAACCTGGTGATGCAGCCTGTAATTCCAGCACTCGAGCTCCAGGTGGGAGGATCACGTGGCTGGGGCGAGGCTGGGCTACATACTGAGATCCTGTCTTCACAAAAGTAAAAATGAATCTAAACGAGGGAGCATGGTGAAGATAAGAGGCTGGGTGAGATTAGTGAAATAAAGAAGGCCAAGGATAAAGTCCAGTGTCTCCGAATTTGAGTTGTCCTGTGACCATAAGAAATGATTCAAAAGAGATCTGCTCACTGTTTCCCCTTGCTGGGAAGCAGGGCTGGTACACCGAGGGAGCGGGGTTAATGTTCATATGAGGGAGCACCTCTTAGCTTCTCACACAGGCACCGGGGACAGTTAGAGAGGAGCCACCCAGGGCCGCACCTTGGCTCATATGCACACCCAGTGGCCAGTCAGCAACAGCGGACTCCACCAGCAAAAAGAAACGCAGGTCTGGAATATTTTCAGTTTAATGCCCTGGCCCACCCAGGTCATGAATCTTGCCACACTCAGAATCGGGGGCCAGTTCTGATCCAAGCATATCAGGGTGGGGAGACCCCACTCATCAGAGACACCTGGAGAGAACTGGATTTTTCCAGAGAGATGACAGTCCCACCTACCTTACTGCATCTCCCTGTGAGTGCCGCGAGTCTGGAATAAGCAGGCCTCTATATACAGCACAGCTCTAGTTCCTGCCACATAAACATAATGAAACTAGGGAGATGTAGATGCCATCCTTTTATTTCCTCGAGTCCTACAGATGAGAAAGGGATGAAAAGTTAAATTCCCGGGTATTTTCCACTGCTGAACGGATGCCGTCTTCCCAACCTCACAGTCCTGCCTCTGGATGCACACCCCCACAGAAACGCAGTGTTTCCTTCCAGTCAGATGCAAGGACCAGCAGGATGTGGTGGATTTAATGGAAATGTCCTCCATTGGCTCAGAGCTTTGAGTACCTGGTGCCCAGTTGGTGGAACTGTTTGTGAAGGATCAGGAGGTACTGCCTTGGAAAAGGCATGGCGGTGGGGGTGGGCTTTGAGGTTTCAAAAGACCCGTGTTATTCCCAGAGTGCTCTCTACCTCTTTGTTTTGGTTTTTTGAGACAGGGGTTCTCTGCAGTTTTGGAGCCTATCCTGGAACTAGCTCTTGTAGACCAGGCTGGCCTCGAACTCACAGAGATCCACCTGCCTCTGCCTCCTGAGTGTTGGTATTAAAGGCGTGTGCCACCACAGCCCGGCTGCTTTCTACCTCTTATTTGCGGATAAAGATGTGTGCTCTCAGTTGTTCCTGCAGCCATGCCTTGGCTCCACCGTCATAGACTCTAACCCTCTGAAACTATAAGCCTAGTTAAATGCTTTCTCTTATAAGCTGCCTTGGCCATGTTGTTTTGTCATAGTGATAGAAAAGTAACTAAGACACTAGCCAATAAGGCAACCAGTGCTATAGGTGGCTATTTATACCAAAGATACTTACGTACAAGCAAAAACTCAGTTCCTCAGCCATACTGGTCATCCCTCAGTACTGAATAGTCACCATGACGATAGCAACCTTGGTCAGCACAGGTCATAGGATATATCCATTACGGCAGGAGGGTCAAGTGGATGGTGCTCTATTTCAATTTGGAAATCGGAGTCTGAGCATGTACAACACTACAGAATGATGAGAATGAATCATCTAGTTATCACATGTACTATGGACAACCTCCACAATATTGCATTACAGGATTCAGACTCCCAAAAGTACATACTGCAGACTCGTTTTCTCTAAAATACAAAGGCAGAGGAATGGTCAGAACAGAAAGGCTGTTGCCTTGGCAAGGAGCAGCTAAAAGGAAGCAAAAGAAAGGGGGGACTCTGGGGTGTGGGTCAGGCTTGGCACCATGATTAGGGTGCTATTCATCTGTACACTGTGGCGTGTACACTTTCTGTAGACACAATATACTTCAGCAGAACAGTGCAAATCCAGCTTAGGGCATGAAGGCATGGCTGAGGCTAAGAGCACTGACTGCTCTTCTAGAGGACTAGGGTTCAATCCTCAGCTCCTACCTGGCTGCTCACCACTCTGTGAATCCAGTTCTAGGAGATTCAGTGCCCTCTTCTGGCCTCCAAGGCACCAGGCATACAAATGGTGTACAGATATATTTGTAAGGCATATTACTCACACATATAAAATAAGGATAGCTCTCAAAAAACAAAAACAAAAAACATCCAGTCTACCATGAACCACACTTTCCGTGGGTATTGTCATCTGCAATACTGTCCTCCTTTGCACAGGGAGTGAGGGAAGGAAACTCTTCCCTTAGTGTCTTCCACTCTTAACTGGCAACAACATGCGGAACACGCCACGTGGCAAGTGCACACTGGTGAGATTTTTTGAATGATTTCCCTCACTTTCAAACTAAACAAGAGAAAAAGCTGTTAAAGTCCCTTAGATTTCTGGCTTGTTGGCATTTTTTTCTAGTTTATCCACCCCTCCCCCCAAAAAAAACCCCAGACATATGTGGCTATTGGCTTCTTGGGAAGAACTTCAACTTCCTTCTAGTTTCCTGAAAGTAAACAGATGACAGCTGTATAGCGGGTTTCCATTCATAAAATGTTGGAAAGTGATAGTGAGGATGACTAATTCATAAAGCTAGACCATAACCTCCACACGGACGGACATCCAAGCATCGTGCAAAGAAACCTTAATGAGATGCATTCAGAAGCAAAGGTCAAAATGGAAATTCCCTTGTCAGGATGCCCCAGCTCAGGCTCCTCGGACTCCAAGCAAGGACTTCCGCTCCATTTCCTCACAGGAAGCCGAGGAAGTGGAGAAGTGGTATTGGGAAAGGAGAAAAGCTTTGCAGGGTGAACAGCGAGATGCCTCCAGCTTGTGGGCAGCTGGCTGGGCTCACTTCACTAGAACATATAGAATGAACCCACGGTGTGACAGGGAAGCCAAGGTGCCAGCCCTCATCCTTACCAAACTCCATGGAGTTTATGTGGAGTGCCCAGAACAGGCAGCCTGCACACAACATAGATGAAATAGACTAATGGTTGCTTAGGACAAGGAAGAGGGATCCGGGATAAGTAAAGTTTTGGTTAGGGGTTCTATTGCTGTGATAAAACCAAAGGCAACTTGAGGAAGAAAGAGTTTATTTTGCTTACACATCCACATCACAGCTCATCATTGAAAGAAGTCAGGGCAGGAACCTGGAGGCAGAAACTGAAGCAGAGGCTATGGAGGAGCGCTGTTTATTGTACTGCTCAGTCTGTAGTTTTTTGTGTGTGTGTTTATAGCACCCAGGACCACAGCCCAAGGGTGGCACTGCCCACAGTAACCTGGTCCCTTCCACATCAATCAAGAAAATGCACCACAAGCTTGTGTAATCTGGAGGGGGCATTTTCTCAGTCGAGGTTCCCTCTTCCAAACAGACTCCAGCTGGTTGGTCAAGGTGACATAAAACTAGCCAGTACAGTAGACTAGGGGCTGATGGCTTCTTGGGGTGGGCTCTTTATTGAGGTGGGAGGATAAGTGTTCTAAAACTTACTATAGTTGCACAACTCTAAATATGTTAAACTTGGGTTGTATGCTTTTTACCAGTAAACTGCACGGTGTAGAAGTTTTTCTGTCCCTATAGGCTTTGTCCATCAGTATCGGGGTTTTCATGTTCTGACTCTTGTTCCCCTTCTAAACCACCAGGTGTGGTGGTTTATGCATGTAACTGCAGGACTCGGGAGGCTGAGGCAGGAGCATTGCCACGAATGAGGCCAGCGAGGGCTCTACACAGGAGCTGTAACTACACAAGCCTGAACTACAGAGTAAGGCTGTCTCAAGAGGCATGTTCTGTCCAGGAGATGGATACCATAACTTTGGTTTGGGCTTAAGTCTACTTGAACTTTGAGAAGAATTAATTTTACCCATTACTGCTTTCTTTGAGATGGGGTCATGTTATGCTACCTGGAATCCATCACTCAGCTGCCTCAGTCTTGCGAGCTGGGATTACAGGTACATACATATTTTTCACTTATTTCTAAGTAGCTTAGATACATTAAGCCTCAGCTCCTCCTGCCTCCGTGGGTGGATTCCAAGCATGACCTACTTATGTCCAGTTCCTTATTATTTATTGTTCCCTCACATACATGGTTAACTTACGTTCCATACCTAGAATCCCTTTAGGACGTCAATGCTCCATGCGATCTGGCTGTAGCTAACTTCCAGACGAGTGCTTGCTCCTGTTTACATGGCTTTCCAACTTTTCTTTGTCGTTGTTTACTTTTTTTTTTTTTTTTTTATATATCCCGACTTCAGCGTTCCCCTCCACTCCTCTGTTTCTCTTCAGAAAAGGGCAGACCTTCCATGGATATCAGCTAATCATGGTATATCAAGCGAGACTAGGTACCTCGTCTCCTATTAAGGCTGGACAACGCAATCCAGTAGGAGGGACGGTCCCAAAAGCAGGTAACAGAGTCAGAGACAGCCCCTGTTCCCACTGTTAGGAGTCCCACAAGACCAAGCTACACAACTGTAATACACAGGGAGTCGAGGTCTGTCCCACACAGGCTCCCTCGTTGGTTCAGTTTCTGTGAGCCCCTATGAGCCTGGTGATTCCTGAGTTTTCTTGTGGTGCCCTTGACCCCACTGGCTCCTACGATCCTTCCTCCCCCAACTTTGGTTTCTTTATGGATTGTTTTCCTGCTACAAGGTGGCTGGCTGATAAATATTTGCTAACTGTAGTTTCTTACTGGGTGTGGTGCTCACACTCTTAGGAGTCTGAGGTGAGGATGGCCCGAGTGTGAGGGATGCTCCAGGCACTTGACAGGGACAGTGAGGGAATGAAGAAATGACAGATACACAGACACACAGAAGAACTGGGGTCAGGTGGATGGAGCTTGCTGATGGAGAAACCACAGCTCCCTCGAAGTTCATTCTGTTTGTTGTATAGAGTTGAACAGAGAGACAGGGTTATTACAGAGCTGAATGAGGAGGCGGGGTTTAGGGTATACAGCTGGATCAAGGACACAGGTGTAGCTAGTTTCTGTAGGAGCAATCTTTGGACTGTAAACTGTTCAGAGGGAGAAAGCTACTGTGAACATTTTCTACATCACTATCAACATCTACACACAGACCAGAAGGGGATCCTCGGCCATTTCCCCTTGGGGTGAAGCCCAGGGGCTGGCAAAAGGCTTTGAGGTCCTTGACATGGCTGTACCCACTACACAGCACACTCACTCAGGGCTTTCTCTGCTTCCTAGAGGTGACCCTAAGTGGTGGTTTGAATGAGAAGGGCTCCCATAGGCTCATATTTGAAGGCTTGGTCCAAACAGGTAGACCTGTTTGGAAAGGATTAGGTGTTAGTGGAGGTGTGTCACTGGAGGTGGGATTTGAGGTTTCTAAAACCCACTCCATTCCCAGTCAGCTCTCTGCCAGTGAACCATATCCATGGATGCATGCCTGGTACCCATCAAGGCCAGAAGAGGTTGTTGGATCCCCTGAAACTGGAGTTATAGATGGTTGTGAGCTGCCATGTGGGTGCTAGGAACCAAACTTGGGTTCTCAGGAAGAGCAACCAGGGCTCTCTCCAGACCCTCCCCTAGTCATATTTTGACAAATTAAAATTATAACATGAAATGTATGAGTGGCAGCTTACCTATTTAAGCCAATAAAAATATCAATTAGTGGAAAATTAATTTTAATAACTTTTCAAAATCAAAGTTAATATGCATTTGTATATTAGCACACATCCACCAGTCTTCTGCAGGACACTTCTGGGGGCACCTCAGTGACTACTACAGCCACAGTCAGGGCTTCCAAAGGCTGTCAGTTGTCAAGACTTCCGGTGCAACCCACAGTGCCAGTGTCTGGAAAGTGCCACATGCAGAGTGGCTCTAGTCCTTGTCCACCTGCACAGTGCAGATGCCATTTCTGTAGAGCCAAGTTCACATATCCAGGTGCTTGTAGAGCCTACGACTTTTCTCTTTTTTATTTCTGTTGCCGTGTTTTTTCCAGGGCTTCCCAGCCACGTTCTCAGCACGCACAGCAGCTGCGGTCAGCAGGCCACTCCCAGGTTTGTAGCCCATCACAGCCTGGACCCCTTTGGTCAGTGCTCTGATATTCTCCTGAGAGGAAACACGGGAGACATGAGCAGGCTTCTCAGGACCAGGAGCAAGTCACTCAGCACATGGCTCTCCTCTGGCTCCTGTCTCACTCCCTGCCCCTCACGCTAGGCCTCATAGCACTCCCTCTTAGCTCACCTCATTCCCAAACCTCCTTGTCGAGCGTTTAGTCCAGTAGCTTCCAATGTCATCTAAAACCATCCAAAACCCACACAACTCAAACTATTTCCTGGGAATTTCTACTTCTTTTTTTGAGTCAGGGTCTTACTGTGTAGTCCAAGCAAATCTTGATTTCCTGGTTCTCTGCCTTTGGAATGCTGGGGTTTTAGGTGTAGCCCCAACATAAAGCTTGAATCTCCATGGTTGTCAAGCTGCTCACACTAGACACTGATGCTCAAAAAATATTCAGTTTATTTAGTAATATGAATAAAAATTATAAAGTAATATCCCATGACTGTCACACACAGTAAAATATTACTCTTAGGGGTGAAGGTTTAGATATGGACATTAATTTAAGGTGAAAATAGATTTTTATTTTAACATAATGCAACTTTCAGCTTTCTCATGCAATGCCTTCAGAAATCTCTACAAACTGAATGTCCTGTAGGACACTTGTGGACACTGGGACCCAAACCCAGGTTCTCTGCAAGAGCAACATAGGTTCTTAGCCACTGAGCCACCTCTCCAGTCCCCATTTAAGAATATTGAAAGTGTGTATTACACACAACCAAATGACTTAACTCTTGTACGTAAACCTGACATTGAAAAAAAATGCTACCAGCTGCTGGGTGCAGTGGGACACGCCTTTAAACCCAGCACTTGGAAGGAAGAGGTAGGTGGTCTACAGAGTTAGTTCCAAGACAATCTTACTGTTATACAGAGAAACCCTGTCTTGAAAAAAACAAAAATAATAATAACAAAACCAACCAACCAACCAAACAAGCAAACAAAGAAAAAGCAAAGGCTACCAGTTATGATGAAGTGATTCAAGTTACTAATATTCACTTGCTTATTTTTTATGTGTATATGTGCATGCATGCCTATCTGTGGAAGTGAGAAGACGCTTATGTGTGGATGTGGCAGCAGAATGCGAGTACTGGGATCACCGATGTGCACCACCACACACCTTGTTTGGGGCATATACAGAAGTCTTCGGCATGTGGAGGTACACATGGATGTGGAGGTGGAAGGATCAGGGGTTCAAGACCAGGGCGGTCACATAAGACCTTGTTTCATCCCCCTAAATACACAAACACACCCCAACAAAAACCTCTTATAACTCCTTTCTGTACAGGAAATGCATAGGCACCCCCAAGTTTGTGAAATGCTGCTGTTCATCACGAAGTGCCAGGGAAATAAAAGGCTGAACCAGAGACTACTTCAGATGTCTGAAACAGCACCAACAAATGGCAAGCAGGGCACAGATGTGGAGCCATGAAACCCACAGCCATGTCTAGACAGAATGGCCGCACCTCACGAGTTAAAGCACAGCTTTACAAATGATTGAAGCACTCCAGTTCTGCAGTGCTTACTCACGAGAAGAGAAAACACACACTACACAAATATACACATGCACGCCTAGCCTAATTATATTAGCCAAAGTGTAAAAACAACCCAAATGTCTACCAACTGGTGAATGGGACTTCTTTACAGCAACATATCTGCAGTAAAAAGGAACGACGTATGGACACATGCTCTACCACAGGTGGACCTTGAAGGAAGGAACAGAAGATCACAGCGCGACCTCCCTCACGTGAAATGTCCCCACATACAGAGAAAAAGCGGATTAGTGGCTGACATGGGGGACGAAAGGTGAGCAGATGTCAATGGCATGGGGTTTCGTTCTAGAGTGATAAAATTCTAAAGCTGGTGGTAACAGCTGTGCACGTGTGAGCATAATATAAACTGTGTGTGGAGCCAGATGTGATGATGCACATCTGTAATCTCAGCACGAGGGAAGCTAAGGTCAGCTAGAGTCACAAAGCAAGATCCAAAAGTAAAAAAGTGGGGGCAGAGAGAGATCTCAGTGGGGTACCTATTGCAGAGGAGCCAGGTTCAATATCAGCACCCACATGGTGGCTCACAACCATCTGTAACTCTACTGAAGGGGCTCTGATGTCCTCATCTGATTTCCACAGACACACACATGATGCAGGTAAAACATTCATATACATATAAAGAAAAGTGTGTTATGTGAACTTACAGTGCCCATGAAGGCTAGAAGAGGGTATTAGATCCCCCAGACTTGGAGTTACAGGTGACTGTGAACCTCATGATGTGGGTGCTGGAACTCAAACTCAGGTTTGAGTGCTTTTAATCACTGAGCTGCCCCTCCAGTCCACTAGATGCTTAAAATAAATAAATATTTTGAATTTTTAAATGCATTGGATAAGAAGTTAAACACAGCCTCTTTTTCTTACCTGATGGAAAAAGGTTTTGTCGACTACATTTTCAATCTGTTTGGCTTTCTGGTTTCTTCCCGGCTGTGGCCGTACTTCTTCACCCTTTTTGTTCTCCAGGAGCTGTTGGTGCTGATGCTGGAAGGTCACAGGGTCTCTCCCAGGAGGGGGGTGGCAGTACAGCAGCTTCCCCTGCAGCGAAACAACACAACCTTTACCCAAGAGGGTAGAGGCCTTCACGGCAAGTGTCAACCAGGCAGAGGGCGGAGCAGCTTTCTGTTGAGCTGAGTTTGGTCTGCTACAACTGCAGAGCCCTAACTCTGACACCCAGCTCCTCCCAGGGCCCTGGAGCATACAACAACCTTGTTCACTAAGTTGTCTTCAGTGTTCTTCTATGTGAAGACACACTAGCCCTGGGAATAGCAGGTGAAAGTCTGAAATCAAGGTCATTTTGGAGGGCTGGGGCTGAGTGCTAGAGCACCTGTCTAGCATGTGTGAGGCCCACAGGTCAAGCCCTAGTACCTCTAGAAACAGCCCACCTGGGCATCAGTCCATCTCAATGGGAAATATCTCCTTAACAGGCTAAGAACTCAGTGTAGGGAAAAGAAAGGGCAATGGAACAGGTTCACTTACTTTGACGTAGTCCTTTAGGATGTAACGTGCAGATCGAGGCTGGTCTGGTTGTCCATGTGCTGTCATGAATCCTCGCATGCCTGCCAGAGAAACCAACCGTGTGAGAGCTCAGTTAGGAGTTGGCACAACAGGCGCGACTGAGCTGATGTGCACTGGGTCCCTTCCCACAGCCCTATGAGAAACTAATTTCCTCTTACCGTGAAACATACTTCATCATCATCAACATTTGCTAAGGCAGAGCAGACTCTGCAGCTTATCTAATATCTAACCACTTAGCACTGTGACAGGCATGTTCAGTTTCTCATAGTTATTGCTTCTAACCTTGATTTTAGGCATTTACTCATGGAGGCTACCTGCAGGAGAATATTATCTGCAGAACAAAAGGCAACATAGCAAACTCCCTAATTTAATAGCAACATCTGATTGTCAGCTTCCCAAACATACTAAGAGGATCGCTCTAATTCTCTCTCAGTGAGTAGCAAGGAGAGAGCACAGCTGTTTTTGCAGAAAGGCTGGGTTCAAAACTCAGCCCATGTGCATACTAGCTATGCTGGCCTTTCAATTTAGAAGAAAAGATTTTGAATCCTAATTCACATTACACACAAAAATAAATTTAGATATATTGAAAGACCTAAATGTTTATCTGGACAGATGGCTCCGTGGTTATGCACTGTTCTTGCAAAAGACCCAAGCTCAGGTCTCAGCCCCACATTCAGTATCACACAGCTCTAATTACAGCTCCAGGGAATCCAACCTTGCTCGTGATCACTGAGGGCATTGTATTCATGTGCAAACCCCTACAGAGACACGTGTATTCCCCCCGCCCATTAAATATTACACAGTTGCGCTCTGGGAACAAGGATGACCCCCACATGTAAAACATCAAACCCAGGCTAGTCCCAAAGGAAAAATACTGCATTATAACTGGGAACTTTTATAGAGCCCAAGAAACCGAACATAAGCATAGGGTGAGGGTGGAAGGTGTGGGTAGGGTGGGGAGGATTACATAGGATCTAGTTACATATAGAACAACAACAACAAAAAGCTTTATAAATTAAGACAGAAACAATGCATAGAAACAAAACCCCCATGATTTCTAGAAGCAATATAAAAGGCCAAAAACTTGGGAGAAAAAAATGTTTCAACTTTACCCCAACATCCACCCCATCTATGAACTGCTGGAGCATGTAAAGGGGCCAGACCTGCAGACCAAAGCTGCAGGATCTCCACAACACAAGGCAACAACAGGAAATCTAAGAGGAGTCCCAGTGAGGGCCCAGTATTGAGGGTGTAGCAGAAGCAGAGGTCTCAAACCAGACCAATGACTCACTGCAATGAACACTTGTGAGTGAAGATGTGTGGACTATATGGGTATACTGTGTAACTCACTGTATCTTCCACACTAAGACTTTTGTTTGTTTTTGCTTTTTGGATAGAATCAAGAATGCATGATGTGAAATTTACAAAGAATCAATAAAAAGTTAAGAGAAAATATTTCAACTTCACCAGCATTTAAAGAAATACAAAGCAGGGCTGGAGAGATGGCTTGGCAGTTAGGAGCACAGGCTGCTCCTCAGAGGACCTGGCCCAATTCCCAGCAACCACATGGTGGCTCACAAATGCCTGTAACTCTAGTTCCAGAGCATTCACTGCCTCCTCAGGCACCAGGCATACACATGATTCACAGACATGCATGTAGGCAAAACAGAAAATAAAATTTTAAAAAAAATCTTAAGAAAGAGAGATAAAGTAGCTGAGTGTTGTGGCACACACCAAAATTTCCAGCACTCAGTGGGCAAAGGCAGCGATCTGTGAGTTCTAGGCTGACCAGGGTTACAGTGAGACTGCCTCAAACAAAGACAAAAATCAAAGAAATACAAAGTAGGCACTGGAGAAAGGGTTCAGTAGCAAAGAGTGTGTGCGGCTACTACAGAGGACTCAAGGGATCCAAGTTCAATTCCCAGCACCCATTCTGAGCGGCTCACAATCACAGTTAACTTCAGCTCCAAGGAGGCTCCAATGCCTCTGACTATCAGGGGCACCAGCACTCATGTAGACATAACCTCATACATATACATAAGCTAAAATAATACAGCTTAAAAAGAAACACAAAATAAAATTGGAGTAACTTGGAAATGCCTTTAAAATTCATGGCCAGAGGCTTTATTCTGCAGAGCTTTGTTTGGACAGTGGTAGAGCAACTGTACATGTGTAGTCATTTGTTCTTGCAAGCAGGAAATATCGGCTTGATATGTAAGTATCAGATGAAATTCAGTACTTATGTCATTAGAATGAAACGGGGTGGAGGTGTAGTTCATGCTAGCCCTGGGTTTGATGCCTAGTGACCCTTTCCGGGCTTCTATGAATCATTTGCCCATGATTTAAAAGGGCAGACAACTCACATCCATAAGCTGTCAGCAGCTCTTCTGAGGTTGGAGGTCGGTAGGGGTCTTCATCTTCTCCAGGCTTTATAATGTTAATACCATAGGTAGCTTCCAAAACACGTCGTGGGATATTCTGGCAAACGTAAACTTGTCAAGGAATCCACTCTTGAACTGACTGTGCTCCCAAGCATCCAAATACACTATTTTGTTGCTTCTGACACATGTTCTCCCTCTAAGCTGAGTATAGTTACTTATTCATTTAAACAGCTTTACACACCAATGATCACTTTAAATGCATTCTTTAAAATAACAAGGCTAGATAGTGGGGGGTGGACACCTTTAATCCCAGAACTCGAGAGGCAGAGGCAGGCAGATTTCTGTGAGTTCCAGGCCAGCCTGGCCTACAAAATGAGTTCCAGGGCAGTCTGGACTACACAGAGAAACCCTGTCTGTAAAAACAATTAAAAGAAACAAACAAAATATCTCTAGAAAGGTGGTTAAGTGGTTAAAACACTTGCTACTCTTGCAGAGGACCAGGGCTCGCTTCCCAGCACCTACAAAGCTGCTCACCATTGTCTGTAACTTTAGTTCCAGGGGATCCAATGTTTTCCTCTGATCTTCAAGGGTACAAGGCATGCAAGTGGTGCACAGACATACAGGCACACAAACGCACACATAAAAATAAATAAATCTAAAAAAATTATCTAGGAAACAGACCTTAACAATATTACTTTAAGGAACAATATTATAAACAAACTCTAACTTTGAGAGACTATCCTAATGGAGATACAAAGGACCATGTCTTTGCTTCTAATGCCTACAATTATGCTGTTAGAAGGTAATGCCCTAAAAATTCTCAAAGCCTTACACATTAAAAACCAGAGTGGTCCTGAAACAGAAAGGATATTAGTGATACAGGTGGAACATGATCTCTCATCTGGTCAATTGGGAGAATCCCGTTGCAAATCATCTCTGCTTTGGTAGACACAAAGGACGGCATCACCAGGCCCGGGCAGTCACACAGGCAGAGGCCAGGCTCCACATACAGAGTCTGAAAGACACATAAGCAGGTTATGATGGACACATGGCGAGCAGAAGGGAAGAGAAGCAGCTCTGTGGCGAAGAAATACCTGGAAATGCTTGGTGTGGCCAGGTGTGGCAGACACAGACACTTTCTTGTTGCCCATGATAGTGTTGACGGTTGAGCTCTTACCAACATTAGGATAGCCCACCTAGAAGAGAACCAGAAGTTACCTGAGGGTAGAAATGCTAACTGTTCACCTTTCGTTCTCTTGGCTTTACAAACTCAGACTCAGCTCTGACACACGGCACAGCCATATGGATTTTGTTTCTGCAGACATTGCTGTTGCCCACAATATCCTCATTCCCTCTGCCTGCCCCCGACGTTCCATTTGTAGGCACTTCACTGTTTCCACTGCATCTTTAACAAGGGGTGAGCTGAGCGTCAGGAATCAATCATTACAAGCTGCGAACAACTAAAAACTTCTGCGCTTTTTAGTCTGGGCCAGCAGAAGGTGGCAGGCTATATAGAGTTGTTTGTAAACTAGGGAGCTAAGCTCCGATCAGGATGATGCCCTAAACTAAGAATTCAGAAAGCTAGAAACCGAAGACACATGTAGAGAGACCTGGCTTTCTGATACACATGGAAACGAATTTTTGGCACAGAGAATATAGCCTTAAAATTCAGAGAAATTAAGAAATTTTCTGTGTTCAGGTTAGTTCTACTGTGAAATTAGGAATTACACCATGCCTGCCTAACTCCAAAGGCAGGTCTGTAGCAAGAACAATACACCAAAACACCATTTACTTCATCTTTCTTTTTAAATAAGATTTTATTTTTATATGTAAGAGCGTTTTACCTTCATTTATATGTGTGCACCACACGCAGGCAATACCCAGAGGCCAGAAGAGGGTTGAGATTCCTTGGAACTGGGATTAGAGACAGCTGTGACCTGCCATGTGGGTGCTGGGAACCAAATCCAGGTCCTCTGTAAAAGTAGCCAGTGCTCTCAGTTGCTAAGTCATCTCTGTAGACCCTACATTTTAAGTAGGCCTCCTGTTTTATTTTAGGTGAGGGGACTCAGGAAAGAGTCTAAATACAATTAGGATTAGTTACACCTAATTTTAGCTGAGGAGCTGAGAGACTACACATCTGCTGCGACATTCCATAGTTTTGTTTCCCTGGAAAGATCTTTAGTATAAATGTCTTCTCTAACAGCATATGTGTCCTTAGCCAAGGATGGGTCATCTAGAGCCATGCTGTATGTACCCTGGAGCCGTGCTGCACCCTAGAGTCATGCAGTATCCTTGCGGTGTGGGCAGTTCCACAGTCACCTTCAGAATTAGGTAATATAGTTGGGATGTGATCTATTTTTTCCCATTTCTGTTATGTTTATGCAATAAAAATATCTGTCATAGTTTGCCTTCCCAGGACTGGATTCTTCATAATGGTACATGAAACAGTATAATCTGGCAAGGATCACAGGAAGTCAACAGAACACAGCACTGAAGTCTGGCAACAACATCAAAAACTTATTCTCGTCTCTCAGGGACAAAGAACTGAGCTGGAAGATCATAGAATACATTTAATATAAACATGTACGTAAACACTATAAACCCAGAAATGTTTCCTTTGAGTTGGATCCTGGTCCTCATCCCATGATGCCAGCGTGTCCCCGAAGACACCAGAAGCCCGACTCTCTGGGGGTATGTGTAGCTATGAAGGACAGGGAATAAAGACGCTCATGTGGTGCTAGCTTTGTGATCTACTCCATCTTACCAGCCCAACAGTTAGCTGTCCATCTTTCACCTTCTTCCCAGTGTGCAGCTTCTTAAAGAGCTCCAGTAGTTCCTGCTTTGACACCAGCTGGCTACAATTGTTCATTTGCTGGTTTTCTGGTTTTTTCCTGTTCTGAGCCTCAGAATCGACAGGACAGTGTTCTTTCCAGTCCTGAGCACAGCCCTCCTTGTCTTCCTCCTCCTCAGTGCTGCTGTCTTCTGAGCACGTCTGCCAGTCCTCCTCCTCCTCCTCCTGACAGTCCTCATACTCACTGTCTTCCTCGTCACTTGCGGACTCCTCACCAAGTGAGAGCCAATCTCTGCGTGGAAGTTCATTCTCATCCGAACTGGAATTTTCAGATTCAGTTCTGTTGGCTTCTTCAGCAACACTGTTTTCTTGGTCCTGATAAAATGACAATCACAAACCTTCAGACCTGTGCAAGCGCACTTTTCACTCAGGGGCTAGTTACAGAGGAGAACAGGAAATATGCTGGAGATAGGCACGTGGATCCCAGGGGCGCAGCACAGCAATCGGTCCACGTGCGCACACAGGCGGATGGGCTATCAGCACAGTGCCCTCAGGAGGGCGAGAGAGGCAGACCTTCGCTCTGGTTGCTGTTTCTATTGTGCTATGGCTGGGTTTTTGCATATGAAGCAAAGCTATACCACCAAGCTATCCTCCCAACCTTGCTTTGCTTTTATAATTGCTTTGAACAAGTCAAAAAGTACTACGGAGCACACTCTTGTGTATGAAATTCTGGAATAGCAAAATTTCATTTTAGATCGGCTATTATTATTATTACTACTACTACTGCTACTACTACAAATAGATACAGGGTCTTACTATGTAGACCAGGCTGGCCTTGAACCCACCGAGGTTTGCCTGCCTCTGCCTTCCAAGTGCTGGGATTAAAGGCGTGCACCCTTGAAGGCAAGCACTTTACTCACTGAGCTTTCTTCCCAGCTCTAGAAATTTAAATCTATCCACATATGTCCTAGCAGAAAACACATGGAATAAATATGTTCAATTAGGTTCTATCAATTTTAGTGATAGCCCCAAGATGAGAGTCCAAAAAAATAGTGTGTATGAGATTATCTGAAGGGAAAAAATGTACAGGAAGGAATGAATAAATTCTCAGATCAAAGATTAGGGAGCTAACTTAGCTTCAGAAGGGAAGAACTTTCCTAAGTCACAGATGAAAAAAGAATATGTTGCCTGGTCTTAAGGCAGTTGTCATTGTTAGTGTTAGAGACTAGAGCCTTCTTTCTGCATGCTTGGCAGACACTGTTCTACTGAATTACAGCCTTAGCCCAAAACAGTCAGTGGGAGATAACATGACCATCTGACAGGAAGCGGAAGAAGGAATTTCTTCTTTCAGTTGGAGCTTAGAGCTCAGTAAATCATGAGCTCATTTAGGAAAAAGTGTTATATTCACAGAATCTACTTTTTGGCAGGGGGTTGGGGTGGGGGGAGAGACAGGGTCTCCTTGTGTAGCCCTGGCTGTCACTGGACTCTACGTAGATCAGGATAGTTTCAAACTCAGAGAGATACTTCTGACTATGCTGGGATTGAAGGTGTTCTCCACAACACCCAGCCTGCATAGCACCTAAATAACATCAAAAAGTCAAAAGATGACTGATAGAGATAAAAGAAGGGGAATATTACTTCTAAATGTCTTCTAAATATCAAAGATCCCATGACTAATTTTTAAAGTTGTTTAGTAAAATCTGGGTTAAAGGTAAAAGAAATAGCATAATATATCTTAATTCAAGTTGAGTTTGTTTTAAAAACAAATTCAGACCCTGATCAACCATGACAAGCTACCACATCCTTTAGCTGCACAGTGTACACTGATAAGTTTCTCTTAAAATAAGCAAATACAGTACCATTGTGAAACTTCCTTACGGTCCCACAAGTGACACTGGGCATCTCCAATTATCCAAAGTCACAAAGTATCGGTATGATTTGATTAAAGATTCTAAGTATTTTCTATAGTCTATCCTACAAACACAACACTAGGGGAGGGAACTCCCCATACAAAAGTAACTCTTACAAATTGCCAATATAAACAAAGCACATTAATCAAATCAAAGTAATTCCTTAAATCCACCTTGAGAAAGGCCCCCAGTCCCTGTTACCTTAGAGTGAAGGGTTTCTCCCAAAGCTGACCAGAAAATAACCTTCACACCTTCTTTTTCAAAGTGTGAGGCCCAGGCAAGGCGCTGTTCAGCAGTCAGCAAGTCTGCCTTGTTTATCAGGATAACATTCTCCTTAGCGGCATCTATCTCCTTCACGTAACATTCCTGTAAAGACAAAGGCATTTTCAGTCTGTTCAAACAAGTGAGACAAACACTGGGTTAATTACACTGGAGAGTCCCAATTCAAGTTTTTATGGCCTCCCCTACTTTAAATTACTCTCTCTCTATTTTGGGTTTTCAAGACAGGGTTTCTCTGTGTAGCCCCAGCTGCCCTAGAACTTGCTCTGGAGGCCAGGCTGGCCTTGAACTCACAGAGCTCTACCTGCCTCTTGCTCCCAAGTGCTGGAATTAAAGGTGTGCACCACTGCTACCAACACCGGGCTTAAATCACTTTCCTTAACAAATTATTTATTATCGTGTGTACATGCACATATATGACACAGCATATATGTGAAGGTCAGAGGAGAACTAGGAGTCAGTTCTCTTGGTCCTATTTTACATGGTTTCAAGGGGTCAAACTAAGGTCATCAGGATTGTGTAGCAAGTGCCTTCACACCTGCTGAGTCACCTCAAAGGAGGTCCTTAAATCACTTTCTAAATTAAATATTAGAAATTTTGATACATTCTACTAATTGATCCTTTCTGTGAGCTCTGAAAAGAACTTTAAAAGAATCATTACGATTTCTGTTACTCATGAGTTTAGAGAAACCACTACAGTTGGTCTTCTAATGAAAATATGCACATCACATACGTAAGGAGTTTCATGGGTTCATGCATTACATCATTTTAAGTGATCCTTATGCCTTAGTACTACTCTGTATATAAGCTTAGTTCATTTGTAAAATAGCATAGGTGTAACAATATGTGAAAAGAAAGTACTTAGTATGATGCATTAAAAAGTGACTGGAATATCTTAAAAAAAAAAAAAAAGCAATATGCCATCCTGACTGCTGTCTCCTGAAAACAAGTAACCAGCAAATGACTAGCAATAAAGTACCTTCCAGCCCAGCAGCTAGAACACAGCGGCAAATCTCTGTGCTTTCTATGGATGAAAACAATTGCTGGAGCAAACCTCTGTCTGAACAGTGCCTTATGCAAGCTCCTGACCTTGCACAGAGAGGGAAGCCAGAGAAGACAGAATGCTTGCTAGTTACTGTTGAGGAAATCTTTCCTCTCTTTACTGTCTCAAGGATCTAAACCAAACTTTACTTACCAAATCCTCACATCTAAACAGGAGTGGGTTTCGAGCATCTACTATCTGGACCACAATATCACTGGGGGAAAAAGTGAGACAATCTAGTTACTGTAAAGTAAAAGCGACCATTGACTGACACAGTGCTTAGCACAGAAACTCACAACAGGTTAAAGTACAGAGAATAGGTGTCTGTGGAATGCTCAGCCACATTTCCCATATATCCCATTTCCTTGCTTCAATGTTAAGGGACCCTTGAGGAAGAGGGAACAGAAAAAGTGTAAGAGCCAGAAGCTGAGAACCAGGGTGAAGCAATGTCTTCTAGATACAGCTGCTGGATCAGTGTACGCTCATGAACTCGGCAGCATGGCTGCCTGCACAAGACCTGAGCAAGATCAAGCCGGTCACCATTTCTACTTAGAGTAGGACAGGGGCTCAAGAACTCTTCCTGTAGCCAAGGGACTAATGACATTTGAAAGCTTCAGGAGGCTCAGTTTTCTTTAGGTGTGGCCCCTGGTTCATCCACCTTGCTCCAGTGGAGGCTCTCAAAACCATGAGTATATGGGAAGCACAAACTGGACTCAGTGGGTTATCAAAACAATTGTATGCATGAAATTCTCAATTAGAAAAGCATTAAAAAAAGGAACCACTACCATATATTAATGTAATAATAGGAAATACTTTCCATACATTAAGCAGTTGACGTACGAATTCCTTAAGGCATAATTATTTCCAGTTTTTATAATATATATTATAATTATATAATCTGCCCAAAATCAGCTAATAAGCAATGAAGCCAGAATGGTTACCCAGGCAGTCTAGACCAGAGGCCACGCTCTTCAACATTCTACTGTTCTAGTTTGGCTTAGAGGACTCAATGACATTTCGTTGCTAACCTTCTACTTCTTTTAGTAACTTTGGTTAGAGAAGAGCATCCTAACTACCTCAAGGTGAAGTTTACTAAGTATTCAGTCTGATCTGAATTCACACTCATCACTTGTTGCCAGCTCCCATTATAAGCCAGTATTGTATTTAAACCCAAGGTTACCAAACAGGAGAGCGTATACCTAGTCAATGATCACCCACAGGTTCGGAGGATGTGTTTAAATAATAAAATACAATTAAGTGTCAGCTTAAGGTACCACAGTAAAGAATGGATGTCAAGTCTACATGTAAGATGTGACAGGAAGACAGCTTTCTGCAGCTGACAGCAAGCCTCTCCAGTTCAGCCAGATGCAGAAGGGACACACGGGCCAGCATGCTGCACACTGCAGCATTTTCCTCCTTAGGACATTTACTTCCTGTCTCTCAGAGGCCCCTCCCTTCCTTCAGCCTCTGTGCCTAGGAAGACGGTCAGGGCATGTGGCTACCACTGGAAAGATTAATTGCAGATGCAATGCCCCTATAGAGCTCTCACCAAATTCTAATTTGGTCAGCCAACTTTATTTTTTGAGAGAAAGGTTTCACTCTATAGGCAGAATTCACTATGTTGGTCTCGAACTATATCTGCTGTGCTTACCTCACAACTATGGGATTAAAGGCACGTGCTGGCTTAGATTTGCTAATTTTTCATAAACTGTTTTAAACTTCTTTAATTAAGCTATTTCAGTATCTCCCTCAGGGTGAACCTCACTTTCAAAACCAAATTAAGCTAAATGATTGCAAAAACTAAGCCTAAACCACAACAAGACAAACAAAACACTAGCTCTATCTACCAACACAGAGAGGGATAAACAGCTTCCAATCACAGGAGGAGCACACTCCAAGCTAGCCTGTGGAGGCATTTGGCAGCAGTACAGTAGAAATGCCTCACTGGAACAGAATGTTCTTTGCCCGAGTCTCAGCCACTTTCCTGCATTTCCTCCGTGTTATGTATCAAATCTTTTTTTGATAACTGCTGTTGAAATTAAAGAGACAGATGGCTTAGTCAGACTGTTAGCAAACAGGAGACATCTGCCATAGGGAAGACATCAATAAAATATTTCCTATTAATGATGTGGCAGTAGTCACTTCACTAATATTTCTGGATAATTCAGGTCTATTTCTATGTGATATAAACCATACTGTGTGATTAAAACATACTGCTATATTAAGGAATGGGTTGGCAAGATGTCTCAGCTGGTAAAAGTGCTTGTTGTCGTCTGATAAACTGATAATGTTGACCCATATGGTGCAGTATAAAACCAATTCTCACAAGTTATACTCTGATTTCCACAAGTGTGCATGGTAGTCAATGTCTGTCCCCACCATGTGTATACTCATAAGTTAAATGTAATGAAAAAAATTTAAAAAGGAAATACAGTAATAGTTCAGCAAGTAATACTATACTCCACCTGAACCTCCAATTTTTAACACGTACAGGCTCTCTTGGGGAAACCCAGAGAGTTTCTAACTTAGGGGCACAAAAATAACTAGAGTACAACTTGTTAGTCATGGAGGACTGGATATACATGGCTGCTTTTGTCCATCCCCACCAACAACCTACAAGAACAAAAGTAATGACTCTCATTAAAGAACAAGAATGACAGCCACCAGAAATGTCTAATCAGTGAGAAGTAGGGCTGTTTATGTCATAGCGGCCCAACCAAGAGTTGAGCACAGAATGTAAGGAGACTGAACAGTAGGTTTCCAGGTTGGTTCATGGTTCCAGCTCAGCCACCCAACAGCACTCCTTTACCATGGACAGATAAACCTGAGAGGGTCTCCAACTGAGACTCAGGCGCAGACCAGATGGGGAATGGAGGGGATGCATGTGAGAGCAGGGATTAGACATAAAGTGCTGTGACGATGCCTGCTCCTCTCTGCCACACCATTCTGGAATTTTTTTTTTTATTTATTTAAGATTTTCCCAGTTTGGTGCAACACAAGTTTTAAGGTATGTTTTAACAATTTTCTAAATTTCATTGCTATCTGTCATAATGGCTCCCCCTTTGCCTCTAATTACTGGTGAGTCTTCTCTTTCTTTTTTTTCTCCCAACAGTCTTTCTTTATTATCTGCCCAGGCAGGGTCACTTCCCTAACCAGCTGGATCTATTGAATCCAGGTTGAGGTATAAATTTAGTAGATTGTCTCTCAAAAAAGGACTGAAAAAAACCAGATGTACTTGCCCATCTTGTAAAAGACAATATCCTCTGGTGTTGCAGAAAAACAATCTGCGTGAATTCAGTCCATAAAAACCAGGACCCTGGGGTTGGATCCCCAGCTCTATACACACAAACCAACATCTGGCCATCTGCTGTGGGAAACCCCAACTCCAAAGACAGAAGACCCCCTCCCCCATTTAAAACAAAAACAAACCTGTCTTCTGCTTTGCTCAACTTACCACTTGCTTAAGGCAAAAAATCTAGACAAGCAGCAGGATGGGCAGCAGCCACTCCTCCTGAGCCCCGGAAAACACACTCTCTCCCTTTGCAATCACGAACAGTCTTAATTTCTAGCCTGATTTCTCAAGATCGCAAAACACCCTTTTGAGACATAAGGGCCTTTAGAAAAACACAGCCTGAACACCTTGTAACCTCTAGTCTAAAGGCAAAAGTAAACAGCAGTAAGTGCCAAACTTTTAGCTGATCAAAAGGTACAAATCTCTCCCCCAACCCAATACAGACCAGAGGGCCAAGCATGTGACTGGACCGTGAGAAGCGGCGTGCTTGGCTAGGCCACCCTGACTAGCCCAGAGAGTTCCAACCTAGTGCCAGTCAAGGTCTGGTTGCTAAAGTTGTGGTTTTTGCAGCCTGGCTGGCATGTGACTGCTTTACAGAGATCTTTCCATTGTCTTCACACACAGAAACTTAATAACAGGGACATTTTCAGTGACTTCTAAACTGGCCAATGCTTCAGTGGCAGCATCTCAGAGCCACTATTGGAGACAGGTGGCCCACACTGCAGATCACAGCTCCTTCCAGTTGATGGGCCTCTTGCCAGACTTCTGGAGCAGTTCATTGGCTTTAGAAAAATGTCTACATCCTATACACCGACAGTGGGGAGGGATGGGCTGTTTGCAGGACATGGTGACACTTCCTATCGATGGCACTGCCCTTCTTCTGAGCATAAGAGCTCCAGAGCAGGAAGACAAGGCCAGTAGGTTCTGGTTTAGCCAGGACACAACGGCATCAGTGAATTGCTCCCAGCCTCTCTCCTTATGGGAATTGGCCTGGTGGCGCGGACAGTGAGGACAGCATTGAGGAGGAGGACAACTTGTCTGGCCCACCCCGACAAATCCCCATGGCCAGGATGAACAAAACCATCGATGTCTGTAGACAGCTCTTTAAAAATGTTTTCCAAACTGGGTGGAGGTGGAACTGGTCTTTGCACACATGAGCTTGATTAGGTCCATGATAAGGATCCTGTCCTAGAATGACAACCTTCACATCACGGATGTCACACATCTGGGTCCACGTGAACACCTGCTCTGGAGGTGGACAGACCTTGTGATGTTTTCTTTCTTCAGCAACAAAGCCCATTAGCTTGACGAAGGCCGTTGCGAGGGACGCTCTGAGGGCGGCGTGGCCGGCTTGTCCTGCCCGACCTGGGCCTTCTTGGCGGGGCTGCCCTGCCAGGAGTAGGGGTCGGAAGACTCGGCGCCCTGCCCCCCCCCCCCCCCCCGCAGCGCGCAGCCCCAAAGGCCGCGGCCCGAAGACGCCCATGGCCAAGCCGACCTGGGCTGAGCCTCCCCCGCGCCCCGCCCGCCTTGAGACTTCTCTTTCATTGCCAAAGAACTTGTTCATCTTTATCATTTTTTGAAAGAATCAACTCTATTTCATTGATTTTTTCCCCCCCCTCTTTCCATTTCATTAATTTTGGCCCTGATTTTAATATTTTCTTTTCATCTACTGATTTTGGGTTTGGTTTGCTCTTGTTTTTCCAACTCTGTGAAGTTTATCTTTAAGCTATTTGATTTTTTTTTCTTTTTTTGTCTTTTGAGGCAGGACTCGAAGGTGCCATAGCCACGTTGCAAAAGTCTTTAATCCCAGTACTTGGGAGACTGAGACAGGAAGAGTTCTGTGACTTCAAGTCCAGTCTGGCCCACAGCACTGAGCTCCAGGCCAGCCGAGACTACCTAGTGAGACCCTCTCAAAACAAGTAAGCAAAATTTAAGATTTTTAAAGTATGTGTTTATGTAAGCAGGTGTGCTCCATAGAACACATATGAAGGTGAGAAAGACACTTTTGGGAACTACTTCTCTCCTTTCTGCTTCTATCTTTTGAGTGCCAAGATTATAGGCAGGTAGGGCAGTGGTGGCGCACTCCTTTAATCTCAGCACTTGGGAGGCAGAGGCAGGCAGATCTCTGTTGAGTTTGAGGATAGCACGGCCTACAAAGTGAATTCCAGGATGCACAAGGCTATTACATGGAGAAACCCTGTCTCGAAAAACAAAAACCAAAAAATAAAAACAACAGAAAGATTATAGGCAGTACCATGCTGTGGTGGTTTGAGTAACAGTGACCCTCATAGGCTCAAGATTTGAATGCTTGGTTATCAGGGAGTGGCACCACTTGAGATGGGTTAGGGTATGGCCTTGTTAGAGTGTGTGGCCTTGCTGGAGGAAGTGTCACTGGGGGATGGCTTTGGGTTTTCAAAATCCCAAACCAATCTGGTGTCTCTCCCTGCTGCATCTGAGTCTAGATGAGGAACTATCAGCTATTTCTCTAGCTGCCTGAGTGCCACCATGTTCCCCACCAAGATGAGAATGAACTAAACCTATGAAACTATAAGCCAGCCCCAATTAAATGCTTTCTTTTACAAGAGTTGCCATGGTTATGGTGTCTCCTCACAGCAATAGAACACTGGCTAAGACACCATGCCCAGTTATAGAGTGTTGAGGATCAAAACTGAGTCTGTACACGACAGGCAAGCACTCTTCTCAATAGAGCTACAGTTTTAGACCCTACTCAGTTTTGTTTGTTTTTGAGACAGGGTCTCATGTTGTAGCTGTGGCTGACCTGGAGCTCGCTGTGTAGACCAGGCAGCTGGTCTTGAACGCATGAACTCAAGAGATCCAGCTGCCTCTGCCTCTGGAGAGCTGGGATTAAAGAGATTCGTCATCACATGTTCTCTTTCCCCAATTCCTTAATGTAGGCACTTAGAACTGGCACTTAGATTTGGGTATGCTGTGTTTTCATTTTCATTCCTTTTTTTCTTTTTTTAACTTTTAAGAAACACACAGGTTTCAACGAGTAAAGGTGTTTGCCATCAAAGCTGAGCACACAATTTCAATCCTCTAGGTACCACATGATGGAAGGAGAGAACCAACTTTCTGAAGTTGATCTCTGACCATACATGCATGTGGCACACATGCACAATATAATAAATGTAAAAAATACTACAAAATACCCTGACAGGTGCTAAGAAAGTATATAAAGATACTAACATCTTAGAGTATTCCAAACAAATATAACTAATCCTTGCCCAGTCTCTCTATAGAGATGTTTACCACTAGGCAAACTATATCTAAACAGCTTTGCAATATTTCATTCTTAAATATGAATGGAAAAAAATGCCAGTCATTTCAGGAAGCCTCATACGTAAACAGCAGAAGCCAGGATAAACAGAAAAATGAACTAGGAGGAAAGACAGTCTGAAAGGAACCAAGAACTACAGGAAAGCATGTGGATGGTGTTTTCTGTCAAGGCCAACAGTGCAGCACTGCAGAGCTGTGCCCCCTTCTCTTCGGAAATAAATACACACCCCCTCAACTGCTGCGGAAGCTCTGAAGGACACAAGTCCATTCCGCACAGCCCAAGCTCCCCACGGGAAGGGTACAGAATCTCTAAGCTCAGCAGAGCCTACGACTTAAGGGGAGCTTATGCACACCCTGCCACCAGCAGCAACTTCTGCCGGGTGGGACGTTGTGCATCCCTTTTCATGGTTTTAAGAATATTCACAAAGTTCTGCCACCATCACTATCTAACTCTTGAAGGTTTTCAACATCCTAAAAGGAAATGCATTTTTTTACAAGTTAAATTTAAGTCTTAATTAAATAAACCTGTTTCTGACTGTTCTTCCTAGGTATATTTTATGGACTTCAAATAAACACAACCCGAACGTTCTCTTACTAAATCCTTGAAAGCAATTCAGAAACTCTTTGAGAAAAACACGTCCTTCTAACCAAACAGAAGAAGAGAAATAGAGAATGATAACTCAGGAATTCTCCTTGGTGGTGTGGGAAGGAACGAGTCTTTCTTCCACCCCAACTCATCAAAACAAACAAAAACAATTAAAAAAGGTCACCTGGGTCAGGTGTGGTGGCACATGCCTTTAATCCCAGCACTCAGGAGGCAAAGGCAGGCAGATCTCTGAAGTTGAGGCTAGCCTGGTCTACAGAATGAGTTCCAGGAGAGCCAGGATTACACAGAGAAAACCTGTCCCCAAAACTAAAAATCGAGGACCTTGGTTGTCCTCAATCATGCCCTCTCTGCTACAGCCCCCACGGCCTTCTCCCTACACCCATACTGCCCTGGTCTTTCACTAGGTGCCATGCGTTGAGCTTAAGGACTGCTTTGCACTCCTCCATGTGTCCCTGGAGCTTGGCCGAGCAGTCTCCCCCACAGCACACACCTCTGAAGCTGTGCTTTTTGGAGCCTGTTTTCCCTATTACCAGGAGAAACTCAACGCATATTTGCTGAAGTAACCACAGGTGCTCCAGAATTCACCTCATACAAACATTTATTTATTTACTTATTTTAAGACTTATTTTATGTGTGCAAGTGTTTGGGCACTTGTACGTCTGTGCACAATGTATCTGTAATGCCTTGGAGGCCAGGAGAGGGTGCTGGCTCCACTGGAATTGGAGTTAGAGACAGTTGTGAGCTGCCATGTGGTGCTGGGAACTGAACCCAGGTCTTCTGACAAGTGCTCCTACGTGTTGAGCCATCTTTCCAGCACTATCACTATTCTTACACACTTGTCAAATGTACTCATCTAATAACTGTACACACCTACCTCCCCTGGCACTTAAGAATGATCTTAGGATCTTACACATCTAGATAAGTGTTCTAAAACTCAATTACCTCCTCAGACCTAAAAAAGTCACTACAATTTAAATGAAATGTAATATATTTTCAGGGTTTTGTTGTTGTTGTTTTGGTTTTTTGAGACAGGGTTTCTCTGAAGCTTTAGAGCCTGTTCTGAAACTAGTTCTTGTAGACCAGGCTGGCCTCGAACTCACAGAGATCCACCTGCCTCTGCCTCCTGAGCTCTGGGATTAAAGGTGTGCGCCATCACTGTCCGACTTTCACGTTTCTTTTAAAAAAGTAAAAAAAAAAATAAGTGTGTTAAACTGTGTGTATGTGTCTATGTGAGTGTACACAGGTGCCCGTAGAGGCCAGACTCCTGGAACTGGAGTGACAAGTAGTTGTGAGTGACCTAATGTGAGTGTTGGGAACCAAACCTGGAGCAGCCAGAGCTTTTAACTGCTCAGTCATCACTCCAGTCCTATATTTTCAGTTTTTAATTTTTTAAATTTATTTATTTTTATTTTCTATATGCATTGGTGTTTTGCCATGGGCATTGGGTCCCCTGGAACTGGAGCTACAATATGGGTGCTGGGAATTGAACCCAGGTCCTCTGAAAGAGCAGTCAGCACTGTTAACCACTGAGCCATCTCTCCAGGCCCCAGTTTTCAATGTTTTAAAATGAATTCCTCTGAAAAGTCCATCTATGCATATAATGCATTCTGATCATGTTCTCTCTCCTTCTCTTAGCTCCACCCCAGCCTATGAACACTTCCCTTTCCCAGATTTAGGCTTTTGGTTTAGTTCTGTGATTGTTTGTAGTTTAGCCAGGGCTGCTGTCTGGTTTTCATAGTTCTCAATAGCTCATTGTGTAACTTAATCTCACTCCTGTTGGATCCAGAGCCAGGAGCACATGTCAACACTGGGCTCAGTAACATCACTGCAATGTCTTCATTAAACACGGAAAACATAACTCACCTTCTCTCAATGACCCTCCAGAGCTGGCGCCAGAAGTCCAAATTTCGTTCAAAGGGAGTCAATATCAACTTTTGTTCCTCTTCTAGCCTGGCTTTAGAATGAGAAGGTTACATCTCTACCTGATGATAATAGTTTTAAAGAATTATAAACAATCAAATTCATTACATTAAAAAGACACATATACAGATACTGCAAATTATTATGTTGTTTATGATACTGGGGATTATACCTAAGGTTTTGCACATGCCAACCAAGTGCTCTACCACTCAGCCACATCCCAGCCCTCCTTTTTTTGTAGCCTAGGAAGGCCTTGGAATTGCAGGCCTATACCAGGCTCTGTCCAATTATTTTAATGTATTTATTATTGAGTCAATACAAGAATTCCACCAAATTCAAATTATATCCTTATACTGCAGAAGGTTCTCACCCATAACTCTCATGGAATAATACTCAGAGGCCCCCAAGAGGGGCCAGACAGACAGCTCAGGAGTTAAGAGCACCAGCTGCTCCTGCAGAGCATGCGTATGGCAGCTCACACCACTTGCAACTCCGATTCCAGGGATCTGATGCCCTCTTCAGACCTCTGCTGGCAATGTATGCACATGGTGCATACACACATACTCAGGCAAACACACACACATAAAATAAATAAGAAAAGACTAGGAATTGAGCAGAATAACCCCTAAGTACCTTTGTGCACAGCTGCCCCTGCATCCAGCAATGCTGTCTATATACACACCAAAATCTACTTGTAATAGACACTACAACCCTCCCCCCACCCAAAATTGCATTTTATTTATTTATTTTGTGTGCATGTTTAGAGGTCAACAGACAACTTGGGGGAGCTGGTTCTTTCCTTCCACCATGTGGGTCCTGAGAACTGAACTCAGATCATCAAGCTTGGCAGGTGCTTCTACCTGCTGAGCTATCTCACTAGCCCCAGCATTTCCCTTTTAAAAGAATCAAAATTTCAGGCGGCAAATGGCAATGCAAACAAAATGCCCAAACCCAGGGCTTCCAGGCAAATCTTCAAAGTCCAGTACTCACCGGACAAGCTGCCGTCTCCATTTTAGGAAGTTATCTTTCTCTGCCTGTTTCAGTTCTTCTGGGCTAGTTCTTTTGTCCCAATTTGGTCTGAAACAATCACAGAAAGGAAGAAATTTTATATATAATACCAAAATAAAAAGAGAATTTGAATATAAATGGCAGTTGAGAAGGAAGCAGGAAAATGATGAACAACTAAGAATATATTCAGTGGTGTAGTAGGGAGGAGAGGGCTGCGTTTCTGGCGCCCAGCTCCCAGTGCAGGGCCCCTTGTTTTGTCATTTGGCTCTTGGTGTTCAAAATAATTACACAGAAACTGTATTTATTTAATTGCTGCCTGGCCCATTAGTTTTAGTTTCTTTTTGGCCAACTCTTATATCTTAAACTAACCCATATCTAGTAATCTGTGAGGATGTGGCTTACCGACATGAGTCTAACCAGTGTCCATCTTGGGCCAGAAAAACATGGCGTCTGCCATATTTCCCTTCCTCCCAGCATTCCATCCTGTCTACTCCACCCACCTAAGGGCTATCCTATCAAAAGGCCAAGGCAGTCTCTTTATTCAACCAATAAGGACAATACACAAACAAAAAACCCTCCTACACCACAGTGGTTATGTCTTCTTTTTTTTTAAAATAATTTATTATTTTATGTGTATAACTGTGTTTTTGTCTGTGCACCGTGTGTGTGCCTGGTGCTGTGCTTGAGGAGGCTAGAAAAGGGTACCACATGCCCCAGAACTGGAATTATAGAAAGTTGTGAGCTGCCATGTGAGTGCTGGGAATTGAGTCTGGTCCTTTAGAAGAACAGTCAGCTCTTAACCACTGAATAGAATCTCTGCAGCTCCATTCTATGTCAACTTTTTTCAGGGGACAGGGGTGTTGAGACAGGGTTTCTCTGTAGCTCTGGCTGTGCTGGAACTCATTCTGTAGATCAGGCTGGCCTAGAACTAGGAGATCTGCCTGTCTCTGCCTCCCAAGTGCTAGGATTAAAGGCATGCGCCACCACCACCTAGCCCGTTCTCTGTCTTCTAATGATCTAAATTCTTGTTCAACTTACCTCCTCGGTATACACAAGAACTGTCTGTTTTCTTCATGGAGTTTCTTAATTCTCTGGCTCTCTTCAAAAGACAGCAGTCCAGTTCTAGCCTCAGGGAGCACAAACTTGATATTAAGCTTCTCTGTTCACAGGAAAGAAAAGCGCTGTTAGTCAAGCTGCAGTTCCTCAGTTGCTGCAGTGCCTGCCTAGTGAGCATGAAGCCGAGTTCTACCTCGGGCACTGGATGGCGGGGAGGAGCGGCACACACCTGCGATCCCAGCACTTGCGAGTGGGAGCAGGAAGACCAGTTCAGGAATTCAAACTGAGTTTGAGGCTAGTCTGGGATACATGAGATTCTGACTCAAAATCCAAAAAAGGTAATTTAAAATACTGAATGCTGATCATTTTGATAAGCTTGAATACTAACCACTCCCTAAAAAAACAGAACTTAAGCTTTCTTAGGTTAATTTCTAAATTAATTTTTCTACAGAGATAACTTCACAAGAAAAAGAGATCTTTACTACCTCACTAAAACTCCACAAAAGCTGACTTCTTTGGGTACTATGTTACAAGAGTCTATGTGGAAATGGACTTCATGAAAATAGCAACAGTAACAATGGGAAAGGGTTATAAAGATTCAGTATAACAGTTTCCTCATTTTACCTATGCAGAATAGTTCTAAGCTAATAGGAGTAGACACAATGATTTAGCAAAAGATATTGCATTTAGAACAAGCAAACTACTATGGCTGTAATTTATACAAGATACATATTAATGGTCACCATTAGTGACTATATCACATAAAAAAACAACAGGCGATCCGTGTGAACTAGTAATAGAGAGATGTATGCTCTAGGGCTCTAACATGTGGGCTGCTCACCGCTCAGCCAACACCTGGACTGCATGAGAAGAGAACCTGAGAAGGCAGCCACGCTTCCTCCTGAAGTGGCAAGCGAAGTCTCTATTTCAAAGCTAACAACATCTTCAACAACAATGCTCTTCACTTGAGCAAGGACTGCAGCCTGCTACCCTTCTCAAACCATCACAAGATTCTGCACTCCTGTAGCCTACACTACCGCTAACCCACTAGACTTAGTATCAACCACTCCTCATACCTGCTGCTTCTGTGGTGTTAGCTTCTCCGTCTAATGGTGACTGCCCACTGCACCCCTATTTAGCCCCTTGATTCCCGCCTTTCTCCCAGCCTACTGTGCATCACTGAAAGGTAATTTTTTCACTGATTAACTGGAAGTACTTGTATATCCATCCTTAACCACTGCTGGGTTCCTTACACTGCTGTACCCTAAACTCTACTTACCTGTTTTTGTTTCTATGTGTCATGAGATGCATACTGCTACAGGAAATGGCACCATAAAATGGTAACCTGGCATGGCAATGGTTAGACTGAGACCCCAGCCTTCTTATGGAAGGAGGAAATCGTTCTAGCTCTTGGTTAACCTGCCCCAGTCCCTAAGTGGCAACTACTCTGCCCTTCCCTTTCCTGAGGATAGCCTTGTCATCAACCTTACAAAGAGACAATGGAAGCTGAGAGATGCTACCATTGCTCCACACGTCCATAGATGTCCCACCTTTAATCCCTTTGTCCTACCCCAAAGGAAACTGCTCTTTCCTTGGCAGGAACGGACCTTTCTAGCTGTTTCCAACTCATTCTAGTCTTACCTTCCTCAGTCTAAAAATCTGTCCCACCCCCTTAGTCACCTGTTTTACTTTTAACCACACAATTGCAAAGGAAGCTCTCCCTGTAAACCTTCCCTCCGACCCACCTCCAACCTTCTCTCTGCCACTCCAAGTCCTAGAATTCAATCCCTTGAATTAAACATGTAGTCTTCTGAATCACTTTTTCTAAAATTCACATGCACACACCAGTTGGTCACATACACCTTACACTTTTATTTATGGGGGTGGGGAGTATGATACATGTAGAGGTCGAAGGCAGCTTGATGGAGGTGAGTTTCTCCTTCTACATGTGGGTCCTGGGGACCTAACACACAGTGTGAGGGTTGGCAGGAGTGCTTCATCCACTTTAGCCACATCTGCAGCCTGGTCAGGTATTCCTAATGGGCCCATACTAAACACTGCCCTAAAACTTAGTCTTTTGCCGACAATAGGCCTTGGAGATCCTTCATGTTAACACCTGGAGTTAATCTGTTCAACTGCTGCTCAATAGTTCAGCCTGTCCACACCAGTGCAGTGGTCTCCCTGCTGATAGAGCATTCAGCCCCCACACTTTCCCAGTCAGTTGTACCACTTTCTGTGCCTTTGTTACAAATGGAAATTCTTTGGTCTAGACCTCACTTGCTGAATCAGAGGCTCCAGAAGAAGAGCCAGGAGTGTGTTTATGAACAAGGTCTCCGAGTAATTGCTGCCTAGTAACAGAAGAACCCCTCAGAGCATCCGCGGAGAAGCGGCATGCTGGTTCACAGATGTACACGTCTAGCTCCTAACTCATCCTGCAAACCCAACAATCTTCTCAGAGGGCAGGGCCTCACTGTGTAGTGCTGGCTGTCCTGGACTCACTGTGGAGACAATCTGGTCCAACTCAGAGATCCATTTTCCTTACTGGGACTCAGGTGTGTGCTGTTTTCAATCCATGTAACACAATCCATGGTCTTTCATTCTCATTCTTTCTCACCCACCCACCTAAAACCACAATAAAATGGTCACACAAAGACCATTTAAAGAGCCCTTTAAAAAATTCAGCTTTATGGAGGTAATCCACATTCAAACAGAAATCTCAAAGAGAAATGTTTATCCATTAGCAGGTACTTCCCATTCTCTATATTGTCTTTGTAAATATGCCTATTCTGGACTTTTTATATAACTAGAATCATATGTTTTTAGTCTTTCCTGGTGCTGGGCACTGAACTCAGGACTTTGCACATGCTTGGCAAGTGCTCTACCACTGAATTATATCCCCAGATCAGAATGTTTTAAAGGCCCTGAATGGTACAGTCCATATCAGAACTTCCCCTCTTTTCATGGTCAAATAATACTCCACTGTATATATGTGTCACATCTTGTTTATCTAATCATTAGCTAATGGAGATCAGGGTGCTTTTACTTTGCTTTTTAATGGCAAATGATACAACTAAGAATATCCATGTCCAAGTATTTATGTAGACATGTTTTTGGTTATCTTGGGTATATATCCAATAAGGGAAACTGCTGGATCACATGGCAATTTCATTTCAACCTTTTGAGAAACTGCCAACATAGCTTTGAAAGGAGCTGCACTATTTGGCAAACGATGGATGAGGTTCTGATTTCTCCACAGCCTCACCCACATTTGTCTAACAGTCTTTGTGATGTCATCGACAGCAGTGGGTGAGGGAGCTGTGACGGGAAAGCCCAATAGTTTACTCTCAGCTCCTTGCTCGCTTTATCCAGCAGGCCTGGCTTATTCTTGCACCCAACATTCCTGTCCACATTCCTTCCTCCACTTCTGACTCGTTTCTTTACTTGACTAAGACATGTCTTCAAATTCATCTTTCTTCCTTAAAACTTAAAACCACCAGTCAACTTTTAGAACACTGAAGTCTTGTACAGCAATTATGGAAAACGGAAAAAAAGGTTCCTCAAAAAAAAAATATGAAATACAGGGCCAAGGTGGTGGCACATGCTTATAATTCCAGCAACTTAGGATAGTGAGGCAGGAGGATCACAAGCTTGGGGTTAAGACTGGGTTACATAGCAAGCCCAAGGCTGGCTTGTACTATAGTGAGAACCATATCTTTATTAAAAAAAAAAAATAAGTAAAAGAATAAAATAAGGGCTGAGATGGCCACACACAGATCTGGTGCAGATCTACATGCAGCAAAACATCCAGACACCTTCCCCTACACACACACACACACACACACACACACACACACACACACACACACACACACACACACGTACACCCCACACAGGAGGCTATATAGAGGTTCTATAAAATGCTATGACATTTTATATAAGGGAATTAAGAACCTGTGTAACGGGGTTGGGGTGGGGTGAGTATGCTGTAATATAGGTTACAGGTTTTGAGGGACAATTGATTGATTGTACTGAGGAACAAACTGTATACATGTACAAAAGAGGATTTCTTAGCCTTCACAGACAGAAAATCTTGACATCTGTAATAATGTGGATGAGCATTACACTAACGGAAATAAGCCAGGCAGAGAAACAGTGACGTCACAAGCATGTACAATGGAAATTGGAGCATGTAGAAGCAGGGAGTGGGTGGTGTTATGGGGAAGAAACAGGAGGAAGACCCTCGGAGTGCAAATGAATGAGGCAGGAGGAGCTCCAGACGGCTCATGGCCGGCATGGCGACCTCACCTAGGAACACTGAATTGTCCACTTGAAACCTACCAAGAGAGTAGACTACCTTACCACACACAAAAGAACCGCGAGTAGTGACGGATCTGTCAGTCAGCCTGAAAGCCACCACCTATACACTGTGTGTCTATATTAAGACACATTGTGTACCACAACTGTATGAAGTTAGGAGGTAGGGAACATGACTACCGTCCCCCTCCCCAAATCAAAACAAACCCTGCCCCCCCAACAAAACACAATAGAAAACGACCTCTGAAACCAGGTTATTACTTAAAACACCTATAAAAGAACCCTTCACTACCCCCTCCCCTTTTAAAGACAAGGTCTCACAATGTAGCCCTGGATAATCTAGAATTTAGTATGTAGACCAGGCTAGCCTCAAACTCAGTGACATTCTTCTGCATTCTGGGGTGAAAAGCACGTGGTGAAACTTCTATCCTCCCTGGAATCTGGCCCTTGCCCACCCCCCTGGTGTCTGTGCTCATTACCACTTGTCCCTACACCAGCAACACCAAACCTGTAACAATTTCTGAATAAAGCAGACTGCTATTTCACAACTTGTCTGGATGCTCTCACTACCTGTTTGATTTTTGTTTGAAGATAGGGTTTTGCTATGTAGCCCAAGCTGGGAATTAACTACTTGTAGCCCAGGCTGGCCTCAAACTTAGGGAAATCCTCTTGCGTTAGCTCGCCCAAGTCCTGGGATTACACGTGTGTACTACTATGAATGGCTATCTCCTGCCCTATTACCTACTTACCAATCTTCTGTAAGATAGAAGCTATTATGAGCTCCATCTTTTACGGCCCATTGTTTTCTATAGACTTCTTTCAAAACGTATAAAAGAACATTTTTTATCTTTTAACACTATTCTGAGTAGCCAGGTCAATGTCTGAGAGTAACTGGTGCTAAATAAAGGCATTTTGAACAAATGGAAGACTTGCTAAGCAGCCTGCCATTCATAATAGTAAGAGAAATAACTTTCAATACTATTTATCAGTTACTCTTCTAAGTGCTTAGAACACACACACACACACACACACACACACACACACACACACACACCAGGGAGTATGTACAAGGTGCCTGACAGCAGCAAGGACATGTTTTGTGCTTGATGTGATGATGTACAATCTGAAGGGTTTCTGTTCTGTTTTTGAGACAGTCTTATGGCATAACCTTGGTTGGCCTGGAATTCATAGAGATCCACCTGCCTCTGCCTCCAGAGTTCTGGGGTTAAAGGCGTGTGCCACAACACCTGACATCTGAAGTGTTCTTTGGGGCTGAATTTAAAAACCAGTGTGGACTTTGCTTTTCACCCATGGAACTTTCCCACACTGCTTTTGGATTAAAGGAAGCAAGACAGCAGTAACCAGTGTCACATGCACTAGGTAATGAGCCACTTACCAGCTACGAACTCAGTCCCTGCAAGCTCTGCAGTTGCGAGGAAGTCGTCAAGGGAGCTCTGTTCTGTCACTGACTGGAGATTGAGACGTCCCCAGTCATAGCCATCATTGAGTTCACTCGTGTGCAACTACAAATGAAACACGGCAGAGACTGAAGTAGCTCTCCTCTGCTCTTGGCATCCGAACAGCCCTAAACTTTCCCGGTACTGGCCTGTGTCCTCAGGGTGCTTTGACTCTTCTAGAATGTACACTACGAATAACTAACACTAGGTGGACTGGGCCATACCTCAGTAGGACACTTGCCCTTTGCTGTCAATGACGTCAATATCCAGCAATGCAAAACCCCAGATCAAATATTTAAATGAACACTTTCTTACTTCAGCAAGGGCACTTCCCTGACACCATTCAATTTCATCTCTGACTCTTTGGAAGTGAATTTTACTATTTAGGAAGCTGAGGTTTAAGTAGGTAAAATAATTTGCCTACAGTAGAGAGGTAGAACTAGAATCCAGACTATCTTGACTCTGCCAGCCAGTCGTAAACAGTTTCCACAGGGACTTATGAGAAGTGATATTTTAAACCAAGCATGGTGGTGCACGCTGCCATCACAGGAGTGGGAGGTAGAGACCACAAGTCTAAGTGCCATCCTGAATTGTGTAGAGATCTACTCCCCACTTCCCCCAAACCCCTAAGGGCTGGAAGACTGGATTGGCTGAGATGACCATTAAAAAGATCTAGTTGCAAACGATGAAGTTGATTTTCTCATACAACCCAGAGTTTGCTAACTACCAGCCTGTTAAATGCTTAAACACAGGTGCAAATAGTTTAAAAAAAAGAAATTAAAATCAAAAGCTTAGAATTAATACAAATCAGGATACAAATTAGAATCTTTTTTTTTTTAACATTTAGATTCAACCACCCCACAACTCCCCAAAGGGTACTACAATAAAAAGTCACCACGAGGTCAGTTAAATGATCACTAATCAATGTCCACACCTGAATACTGAGAAGCATGTGTGTATTCCTCAGACTGATTGTTTGAAAAGTGGGATAGTGTGACAGACATGCGGTCAAATTAGCACCAGGGACAAACAAATTCAGCACAAGATCTTAATGAAAACTCCAAATTTTTCTAATATCCTGGAGAATAAAAGTGACAACTAGAACAATAAACAAAAACCAACCACTTCATTTATTTTTTTAAAAGACAGTAGCCATGGTGGGCCTTCAACTCATTATGTAGACCAGGCTGGCCTTAAACTCATAGAGATCTGCCTATCTCTGCCTCCTGAGTGCTGCGATTAAAGTAATCTCTATACTTCATTTACTGTGCATGTGTGTGTGTCTGTGTGTGGTTTTTCGAGACAGTGTTTCTTTGTAGCCTGTCCTGGAACTAGCTCTTGTAGACCAGGCTGGCCTCGAACTCACAGAGATCCACCTGCCTCTGCCTCCCGAGTGCTGCCTCCCGAGTGCTGGGATTAAAGGCATGCGCCACCACCGCCCGGCTTTCATTTCATTTTAAGGCTCCTACTACTGTTCCCCAAACTCCTAGAGACAATGTTAACTCTGTGAGCTAAACCCCAAGGAGTAAACAAACAGAAGGGAAAGCTGGGATAGAACTTATTAGTTTTTCTGCTGGAACCAAACACTTGTAGAGAATCTATTCTCTGGATAGTTAAAATAGGAAAGTTTAAAGATCCATCCAAGCGTGGTGGCCACGGCTTGTAATCCCAGTACTCTGCAAGGCAGAGGCAGGAGGAAGGGAGTCCTGGTCCAACCTTGGGCTGCGTACGGAGATAACAAATTATTTTCTCTTTAGAGTTTTCCAAGAGCGCCCATGGCTTCTAGAGCAAAGGCAAGCATTCCGACATGAAAGGCTGTACACGTTTTCATTCCCACCTCATCACACATTAGTCCCTTTGTGCCCTGACTCTTGCTGGGACCCGCTTCGAAATCCTGTTCAAGCGTGACTCTGCTCTAACTTTTGTAGCGTGGAGGCTTTCAGAACGAGACGGAAAGGATACGGATGGTAAGGACTTTCTTACCCAGGAGTCAGTATGACGGTGGCTGCGGCTTCGCTGAGTCTGATGCCGGATAAGTACCCGGCCCAGAGACCCGCTACCCGGCGCTCTCCTCCGGCCCATAACAACTCTACAGTGGTACGAACACCCTCCTCACGGCGCGTGAGGTTTCCGGTTTTCCTGGCTCTAAATCAGGAAGTGACGTATGAGCGACTCCAAGTAGCTCTGGTCCGAAGTTGAGCTGGGAGAGTGGAAAGACTTTTAGACTTGTTTCAGAATGATTTTGGTAGATATCGAGCTTGAAAATATTATAGAGAAGAAATGTTGAAGTTGCTCTAGGGACTTTCTTATTCAATTTTGGATGGGCCGACCTACTTAAGAGAATGGTACATTCCAGACTTGTACGCCAGTGTTTAAAGTTCGGTGGGAAACTGGGACAACTGGAAACTATGACCGCTCCGGTTCACAGGACTAACTCCACCTTCCCTGCTGCTGCTTGGAGTAGGAAGGGACTCCGGTGTAGGGTGCCTCTGTGACTCTAGGTGGCAGGAGGTTCCTGTTGCTGCTTTTTTGCCCAGCAATTAAATTAGCTTTTGTTTTCCTAGCATTCTATAGCTGTGAAGCGGGGAGAAAAGTTCCCGCCTCGGTGACATTTTGAAATGAGCAGTTGAAAAACATTTCCAGAACTTGAAAGATGAGAACGAAAGCCGACAGCATCCTTCTGCTTTTTGAAGAGCAAATATATTTACCCGTTTCAGTGAGAGTTGTATCAATATTTTCCTATCGTTAAAATTAAAGCGAAAATAGTGAACTGGCTCCACTAATAGATATTTAGTGGCTTCCACCAGTCGTCAGCTTTCCTTATAATGTGAATATAAAAAGTCAGTTGAAGCCAGGCATGGTGACACACACCTTTAATCCCAGCACGTGGGAGGCTGAGAAGAAACCCTGTCTCAAGCTACCTCTCCCCTGCCTCTCCTCCCCGCCCATCAGTTTATAGCCACGTGCGTGCAGAACAACATCCTCATTGCTAGGGAGACCACTACAATGTGCTGCTCCGACAGGTGTTTGCACTGGCTATTGATCAAAGATGTGCAGTGTCAGGTATCAAACCAAGTCTTGTTACTTTTCCATACGTTATTGAGGGGACTTGGGGTTAACATGTATTGTAGAAGTCATAGGATCAAGATAACTCATTGTGTTAACTTGCTTGACTGAGCTATGTCTAACATTAAAATATGACTGTATTTGTCAGTTAAAATAATTAAGAAAAATCGTAAGAATCAAAAAGCCTAGTACTTTTCCAACTTTAATGGACACAGAAATCTCCTTAGCAGGTTGACTGATTGATAAACGCTGGGTCAGGGTCTCCGATTCTAACTAGTTTCCAGATAACAAGAATGTGAAAGGCTCACAGACCACACTGTAAGTAGCAAGAGCAGCACATTCCTTTCTGTGCCGATGAAGTCACTTCAGTGAACTAACAAGAGGTCATGCACAACAAGTTAGCAGCAGGCAGAATTAGGGCCACACCACTCACCCACTTCTGAGTCTTTGTCACCTCCTTTTTGTGTGCTGTATCTCTACTGGACAATTCCTTAACTGGAGTGAACTTCGGGGAGCTGACAAACCCAGTAGTGGTTTGAAAGACGTTGGGAAAGGCAGTGCTAACACACCAGAGAAGGAGTGCTTTTCTCTGAGAAGAACGTGATTTCTCCATCCCCATCTTAAGCATGACTGTAAAATCTCTGAACACAATCTCCATCAAGAAGGTAGGGAGAAGACACCTGGATAGAATTAGCGAGAGCTTCTGGCATTGTTAAAGATCACCCTAACTGAAGGAAATGAAAAGGATTATACACGTTAATAAAGGCAACAACAATAGACAGTGTAGAGAAAAACGGTCATCTCATTCCTAGAGTTCAGCCAATAACTCAATGCTTCACCTTAGTTTCCTTTTCCAGAGCTTTTGAAAAGGCGAACACTCTTGGTTTTTTTGTTTGTTTTAAGACAGTTTCACGCTTCATAATCTAGGTTAGCCTCAAACTCAGATCGTCTTGCTTCTGCCTTCCAGGTGATTGGAATTATAGGCACTTACCACTGTGCCCAGCCGCTTTGGGTTTCTAACGTCACTCTTAGATTTTTGGTTGTGAGCCTAGCTTTTTAACGGCTGAACTATCTCTCCAGTCCTAATGCCACTCTTTTAAGGGTTCTAAAATATCTTGAGAGAATAAGCCAAAGTGAAAATTTAATCAAGATTTGTTGGGGAATGTCAAAGAGCATCCACATTGTAAGATTAATTAGCAGCAACTATTCTAAGCTGACAAACAATAAAGCGCAGCCTTTTCTAAGAACCCCGCACCCTACAACACAATACTCAGAAATGCAAGTCTCAGTTTTCTTGTCTGGTTAACAGGAAGAAGAATGGTTGTCATGCCTTTAATGTGGTGCATGCCTTTAATCCCAGCATTTGGTAGGCAGAGAGAGAGAGAAAGAGACCAATCTCAATGAGTTCGAGGACAGCCTAGTCCACATGAAGAATACCATCCAGCCAGGACTATTACATCGTGAGACCCTGTATCAAAACAAAATGGTGGCTATAATTTTTGTTCCTCAAATGTAACAAATGAAATAATTCTGCAAGATCATTATCTAGTAGTTTGTGGAGATACCAATTTGGCACAGCTGAATTATCTCACCCCCACAGCCCAACTGATCAATATAGGTGAGAACCCAGCTAGATAATTGCTCAGGAACAAGGGCAAAGAGGTAAGTAATTGAGGGTGTTGATGAGGCAAGAGAACAGGACCCAGATTCAAAAGAACAAAGTGCAAGTATGAAAGGAGAGGTGATCATGGTGATGAAGGATTGAACAAAGTGCTGGCTGCTGCCAGAAGGAGGGGGTTGCAGGAATGAATCAGCCCAGGTCCCTGCCCTCTGCCTGCAGGAGCTATTCCACCCACACACTTTAGGGAACAACACAGCCCAGCCAACCGCCCACCATTGTTTTGTCATGCCACCGGAAATGCTCCACTACCAGACTTCCATCTGAAGATTTGCTAGATCGTCCCAATTCCCAGAGCTAAGCTCTTCCATGGAAACCAGGATTTTCTGAGAGACTGATTCCTGGAGAAGGCTGCATTGATTTGGGGTTGGAAGCCTGTATCTACCTTCCAAATAGCAGCGCAGGGAGTGCTCCTCGGTTATGGTGTTGCATAATAGGTGATTTACCTCGTCTGAACAAATGTAGTTACAAGTCCTGGTACTCACAGCCAGAAAGAAATTTGGGAATAGCTTTCAGCAATCTGGCTCCACACTGCTGAGCTCCTGCCTCTCACATCTGTCAGGGAAGGGAGCAGGAAAGCCTATCAGTTTCTATTTTAGTTTTATCACCTGTTTGTCCAAAATGTGTCTGTGGCTGACGTTTTCCCAAGGCCAGCCTAGAGTGCCACCCTTCCATAGCTCACTTTCTACACTTCTCGTTCAGGAACAGCAAAGCAGTTTGCGTAAGCCTGAGAGTTTTGAAACTTAAGTCTGCTCATCTTTACAAAGTGTCAATGAATCAGTAGGGAAACTCCCTCCTATTATCTGTTGTTCTCAGTTTATCTTGGTTGGAAATGGGTGGATTCTCACATGCCAGTGAGTTTAAATAATTTTTCAGACATTTATTGGTGGCTATTATTGATGATTGAGTCATTGCAATTAAACATTGATTGCTTGTTTGTGTAAGTTGTACAAGCATGGAAAAGTATCAAGAGACTCTTGTTTTGATTATATCTCCTATACTATAGGATATACTATATATAGCATATAACAGCTATAGGATCCTCTGTGAATTGTATTTATGCCTATGGATCTAAAAAATAAATTAAAACATTTATTGCTAGTGTGTGTGGGTGGTGTGTACATGCATGTATGTGGCGTGGCATTCCTGTAGTGGGTAGAGTACGACTTTGTGGAGTAGGTTTTTCCTTCCCCCTTCTGAGGGAATTCAGATCACCAAATGTGCAGCAAACGCCTTTACCTCCTGAGCTGTCTTGCCAGCCCTTACACCTATCGGTTCCTAAAAAATCAACTCTTACATGTGAAGTATCTATGGTCTTCTCACAAATGACTCTAATTCTTCCCTTTACAACAGCCAGGTAAGAAAGGGCATCACTATTGTTCTGCACCTAAGAGTGGTAGAAACTGTTAAAAAGTTTAATAAAAGTTAAATGCTCTAGATATAGGTTTAGCAATAACCAAATAAAAATTTTACAGATAGAAAATGCGAGGTTGTTCCCACTCAGTCACTTATTTCCCCTATCGCTTTATGGGTCACTAGCCTCTGGAGAGTCAGTACTGGAGAAGCCCCTGACTGAATGAGTGTGCATTTTATTATTATTCTTTATTCATTTTACATTCCAACCACAGTTGTACCTCCAACCTCTACTCCTGCACCCACCCCACCCCCATCTCCTTCCCCAGACCACTCCCCCATCCACTCCTCCCTAAGGGTAAGGGCTCCCAAGGGGAGTCAACAAAGCCTGGCTTATTAAGTTGAGGCAGGATCAAGGCAGAGCTTGGTGTCCCAGCATAGGGAATGTGCTCCAAAAAGTTAGTTCATGCACCAGGGATAGATCCTGGTCCCACTGCCAGGGTCCCTCAGATAGACCGAGCTATACAACTGTCTCCCATATGCAGAGGGCCTCGTTTGGTCCCATGCAGGCTCTACAGCCTTCAGTCTAGAGTTCGTGAGTTCCCACGAGCTTGGTGAATGTATATTCTAGTAACAATCATCCAGGGGCTACATAGCTCAAATCAGCAATGGAGCCATGAACTGAACCATCAGGTAGATCCTATTCCACCACCCCTACAGACCAGTGTTTTCTTTTGTCTCTATGGCTTCTCTTAAATCACCCTAAATATGCTATCATCCATGATGCTGTAGATCTATGCTGTAGGCCAGCACATCAAGGGCATGCAGGGACCATTTCTATTTATACAGCAAGGAAAGAAGGTTGTTCTAAGTGGATGCAAGACCCATAGAACCAGAAGACACGGTAGAAACCAGAGTCACAGTTTGAGATTTAAGTGGGTCTGAACTTGCTCACAATCAGTGGCTCCAGGATGCCAAGGGCAGGCGTGGAAGATAGTGTGCTCCCTGCCACAGGAAGCAGTTAAGCAAAGGCTAGATAAGCGAGTATCAGGGTGTTTGGGGTCAAGTCTGGGCACCAGAGTGGGTGATGGCTAATGGCCCCCCAGGTGCTCAGCAGCCTCCTAACCCTGGTAGGTACTCTTCCTCTTCATTCTACCCCATCATTTACCCCAGTGTCTAAAACAGTAAGTGCATATAGGCAGCCTCAGAAAAAGCCCCTGGGCTGGCAACAACAGGGCAGTGCTTTGGCCATGTAAACTGAAAAGACCACATCTTACCTTCTATCTAGAATCATCTGAGAAGGAGGGCACTTCAACTGAGAAAATCCCTCCATGAGATCAGGTTGTAAGCAAGTCTGTAGGACATTTTCTTAATTAGTGATTGATGTGGGAAGGCCCAGCCCATTGTGGGGATGGCAATCCTGAGCAAGTAGTCCTGGGTTCTATATGACCTGAGGCACAAGTCAACAGCCAGCACTCCTCCATGGCCTCTGCATCAGTTCCTGTCCCCAGGTTCCTTCCCTGTCTGAGTTTCTGCCCCGTCTTCTTTCAATAATGAACTGCAGTATGGAAGTGTAAACAAAATAGACCCTTTCCTCCCACATTTGCTTTTATTCATGGGTCATGGTGTTTCATCACAGAAGAAACTAAGACCAGAGGGTTTTGAATTCAGCGGCATTCCTCAAAAAGATGCTAAAGGTCACATTCATAGGCAGTGGGGATTTGGACATTAGTCATTGCTGCAGGGTCCCTCTAATTGTTGTAAGTTCACTTTCCTGTAGTATATTTGCAAAGACACTCTTTCAAGTAAGATCACTTGCGAAGGTACTGGGGATTAGGACCTTTCCAAGATGGTCAAAGTTGACTTTTTTTGTGTTTAAGTTGAGCCAGAGTTTCTCTCCTGAGAACCTAAGTGACAGATGAATGCTGAGGGATATTTGCACATTGTGTGAAGATATATTTCTGTGATTGGTTTAATAAAGAGCTTAATGCCAATAGCTAGGCAGAACATGTAGGTGGGACTTCCGGGCAGAGAGAGAGAGAGAGAGAGAGAGGGATATGAATCTAGGTGTGAGAGAGACACTAAGACACACGGAAGGAACAGGATGGGGGGATACATAACAGAACGTAGATAGATAGAAATGGGTTAATTTAAGCTACAGGGCTAGATAAAAACAAGCCTAAGCTAAGACCGAGCTTCCATAATTAATAATAAGTCTCCATGTCGTTATTTGAAAGCTGGCTGGTGGGACAGAGAAAGACATGTAACAGATGGAGGCACTGACCCAGGGAAATGCCGTGGTCGGATCCCCAGAGAGCACATCTGACACAATGAAGAGCCCAGAGCAAGCTGTTCTCAAGTCCTTCAGAACCAGGTCTTCCCCTCTACGAAATCAAGGAACTGGAGCAGACCTCATAACACTCTTGGAAGAGGAAATGTTTGGAAGGGTCAGATACAGAAACATGCTCAAAACACTCAAGACCTCTTTCATGTCTATCATTTCATGCTCTGTGCAAACCACCTTTGACATGAGTCATTTGTCCCTTTTGGACTTCTCCCTCTGTAGCAATCTGCCCATCCTCCAGTGCTTTACGTGAAGTGCCCAGCCCCCCAAGACAAGGCTTCATGAAGGAGATCCTGATCTCTTCAATGTTCACTAGAAGTTTACCAGGGAGTTCCCAGAGTACTCAGTGTGATCCCCTCAGATCAGGCATTGGCATTTGTGATTCATCTCCTAGGCATACTAAAAGCCACCTCTTCAATCTCTTTCCAGATCAGTGAATGCGGAGCCATGAACCCCCAAGAGATATGATCACATCTATCTCCCAGTATTAACCATGTAGAAGCCATCTGAATTAATCTTTACATTGAATTGCTTTTATGTTGTTAGTTCTTGACTGACCTAGATAAAGGTGTGCCAAGTCCACATGTAGAAAAACAAAAGCCAAGTAAAACACAGGTTTGCTTAGTAACATCTCCATTTTCAGTGAGCCTCATTGTTATTTTTAAATATTTCCTGAGAAATGGAACTGGGCAGGTATTGTTTTTTTGAAGCTAAAAATACTGAAGAGGTCAAAAATCAGTAAATAGAACATAAGAATTCCATGGCAACCACACTTACATAAACCTAAGTGTAATCTTTTTTTTGTTTTTTTTTTGAGACAGGGTCTCACTATGTACCTCTGGCTGTCCTGGAAGGAACTCTCTATATAGACCAGGCTAGCCTTGAACTTACAGAGATCCTGAAACCTCTGCTTCCTGAGTGCTAGGATTAAAGGTGTATACTATGGGGCCAGTGAATGGAGAGCACTGTTTGGCTCATGCGGGCTGCCTGAGCCTAGCTGATAAAATGAACTAGAGAGCCCCAAAGCATAGCCTTTCACAGAGTGTAGTGCATGGAATCTATACACATATTTGTTTCAAAGCCTTGGCTGTATAGGTAGCAGAAGTAAGGGGCTGAAATTAAGATTTAAATCATACAGGAGCCTCAGCTCTGGCCATGCACATGCACTCTCTGGGCCTCAGTTACTTTGTAAAACCAGAGAGACCTGACTAGATTATGGTGAAGGGCTATCTACTTCCGGCAGCATGTGTTGTCAACTGTTACTGTGACAATATTCACGTGGCTTGTGTCCATTTCACATGCCACACATTGACCGTACACTGGTCGCAGGCCTGAGCTAGGAGTCAAAGAGATTGCAGTGGATAAAATGCAGTTACCCCCTAAAGGAGCTCACAGCTGACTGGGAAAAGTGGGAAGTCACCAAGACAATACTGCTAGCCAGACAAGAGCTATAACCAGGGCACGAGTGAGGTTAAGGAGGTGGGTAGACATGGAATGTTTCCTGGAGAAGAAACCAGGAAACCAGTTCATTTTCTGAGCTCTCTCTTGGAAATGAGTACCAGGGTTAGAGTTGAAACACAGTGGCCGGGCTTCTGCATAGCATGGCCCTTAGGTTAGTTACCAACATAGAAGAAAAGGAGGAGGGAGAAAAATAGAGGAGGAAGGGGAAAGGGAGGAGGGTGGTGGTGGTAGAGGAGGACAGACCAGCCAGGAGAAGTGTCAAGTTATTTCAGTTAGATGGCACCATATAAACAATGTAAGAAACAGAAGAAGCAGCTTTAGGTGCCCGAGGGGAAGGCCAGACCATCCTTCATCCCTTAGCATAGATTATGATGCCAGGAAAGATGAAGGAGGCCAGGCAGCTAGGTAGGGGCCCGACATCAGAATGCTTGTTGTGTTGTGGTGCTGTACCTGGAGTTGCTGGGAAGCCAACTCGAGGGTTAAATCTAGGAAGAAGTACAAGGCCAGAGCTGGGGCGAAGGAGACAGTCTCAAAAGAAGAGAGACTGTTGAGCCTTTAGGAAAGAGGTGGGCATGCGCATAGATGTGCTGTTTGTAGTTAGTTGGGTTGGGGCAAAAGCCTCCCTAACTGCTTCCCTTTTGTTGGGGAAGCATCAGTTCAGCTCTGGTTGGTTGCACTAGAAACACAACTGTATGTGGAGGGACATCTTCCAAGAAGATGAACCTGTTTCTCATTGCGGAAACAAAGCGCACAAAGCTAGCTACTCCTAAAGAAAATGGTTTATCGAGCCCACAGTTTAGGAAGCCCAAACCTAAACAACATGGCACTAGCTCTGCCAAGAAGTCCTTTGGATGCATCATATCATGGCAGATGGCACATGTGAGAGCCTACATGTGACAGAGCAATTATGTGGGGAGACACAAAGCTGGGAAAGGATCCGAGGGCCAGGCTTTCTCTTTCGTAGCAATTCTCCCTGGTGGAAATTAACTGGGGTCCCACACAAACTCTGATAACCTCTTCTAAGGGCAGCACCTCTGATGACTCAATGTCCTCTTGTTGATGCTAGTGTAGGTGCTGGTGACCCCAAGAAGGTTGAAAACCGATGTGACAGGCGTCAAGGACAAAGCGCTGGAAGAGTAAGGGGTTAGGATCACGGAGTGGGACGAAGAAGCTTGGAAGTCCTTGAGCCAGTTTAGCTCATTACAAAACCTTAACCATTCCTTTTGCTTAGGACAACACTGCCTGTGTGTAATCTTAAAGCCACAGTAAGGAAGGAAGGGGAACAGGCAGAACTAATTTCAATGCAATGCATTCAGTCGAACTCACTGTAGCCTACATATGTTATTCAGCATAAAATTCACAGAAAATTATCACAACTTTTTTCTTACTAAATCATCAAATGCATGCTCGTGGCTTACTTCAACTTGAGCCAACTACCTCCGGGTGCTCAACAGCCGCACATGCTGACTTTTCCTGTGGTGCAGGCCAGTGTTCACCTCATCCCTATGAGTGCCTGGCTCCCTCGGGTTATCACTGTTCCTGCTTTGACTCCTAGTCCCGCCACCTGTTCACCAGCGACATCACTAGCTGGCATTTTATTCCTTGATGTTGGTTATCCATGGGCTCTCACTCCCAGGAAAGCAAACACCCCAGACATCTTCACTGCTTTATCCCCAGCAACATCATCACCACAGTGGACACTCAACAAATATTTTCGAAGGACTTAAAGATTCCAGATCTACCATTGTCTCCCCTGAAGTCAATGTCCATTTAGTGGGTCATTCATCAGGGGAGGAGGGTAGAGATGGAGGAACGTTGTGTAAAACACAAGGTGGACAGAAAGCCAGTCCAAAAGCCATCTAGGAGATAAAAGGCTGGTTCTCAGATGCCAAATGAGGGCCTGGCACTCCTCCTGGCCCTGCTTCCTTTCAGATGTGCCTTTGCTCTATCGATTCAATCACAGACTTGTCGGGTTTTATGAGACAACCTCACCCAGTGGCACTTTGGTCTGCCACCAGTAGGTGGAGTAGTGTCATTAAAAGTACAGCCGTAGTGTCTAACCAGTTTCTCAATGGACTCTGGGAGATTCTCTCCCAGAGCTGCCCTGGGTCTCTTATGCTACAATGTATCCTACGCTTGCCTGTCTCCTCTTTCCTCTCTCCCTCTGCGGAGGTGTAGCCTGTCTGTGATCTGTGCTTTCAGCAAAGGTGGCCAGGTTCTCCAGAAGACAAGGTAGGCAGTCCCCAGAGGCTGGCCCAGGTCCAGGCCTAGAGGAGATAGCCAGGTTTCCCTCCTGGGTTAAGAGCACAAGCCCAGGACATGATTCACACATGGGATGTTCTCATTCACCTAGAACCCTTCTGTTCTTCCAAGGTAGAAAGAAGCTTATTAAATAGGTAGTTAGGCATGACACAGCCTGTACATCTGACACTGGCACTCTGGCTGCCACCAAGAGTTATGGTAGCCAGGGGATGCTTCCTTATTATCCTTCCTTTCTGGTTTCTGGGTCACCATGTGTAGCTCATGGCCGTGCCTCCAGGGCTGTGAGACCGGTCTTGGTCCCCTTCTTCCTCCACCAAGTCCTTCTGGCCCTCAGACATCCCAGCCACATGGAAATGTTTACTGCTTGAATTTAGAATTCAGACTTTGGGACTGTAGATGAGGAAAAGGCCACTCAGCTGAGGCTACGTTGGGATGCTTCCTTTAGAATGGTTTTGTTCTTTGGATTGTAAGTTATCATAATTGACACTGCCCGATATTCCAGCCATATCAGCAGAAAAGAAAAATCAGTGATGGCTTGATGGTTTATTATAATTCTAGTTCATTCCATAGAGCTGTCTGGAATCCACCCCCCCCCCATAACCCACTCAGACAGCCAGCAAGTAAGGCATTGGGAGCCTCGTTAAGAGGCTTCACAGGCCCAACCAGCCATGAAAGGATCATTTCTTCTTCCTGAGCAGCAGTTCTCAACCTGTGGGTCATGACCCCTTGTTGTGCATGTGGGGGTGGGGTGGGGGCAAAGTGGGGGGTGGGGGGTGTTGAATGACCCTTTCACACGGGTTACCTAAGACCTTCCTGCATATCAGTTATTTACATTACAATTTATAACAGTGGCAAAATTATACCTATGAAGTAACAGCAAAAATGATTTTATCGTTGTGTGTGGGGTGGGGGTCATCACAGCATGAGAAACTATATTAAAGGGTTGCAGCCTTAGGAAGGTTGAGAACCACTGTTCCAGAGAATAAGATGGTTTTAATCCATTATCAGGAAAGTTCTTTGATATGGAAACATTCTTTTATTGCTATCATGATTGACTCTATTGTATCTTATACAAATGCCTGCATTTTCAGCCTGTAATTTTGCCATCCTCTACGCTCAGAAAGCCCTCCAATTCTCCTCCTGTTTGGTGAAATCATCTTTCAAGCATCACTCCTCCGTGAGTCTTTTTGATTTTCTTAGTCACAGTGAACTCTTTCTTCTCCCAGATTCTCAGAGGACTTTGGTTTTCTTTCTGGCTGAATTTAGCTCAGCAAAAATTATTTCTGTTCACTCTACTGTCTCATTCATCAAACAGAAGTCACTTTGCTTGGGCTGAATGGCCCTTAGTATCAAGTAGGTTGTTTCAAGGGCCCAGAAATAACTTACTGACAGAGGGGCAAGCTGGCCAGTGACTAAAAGTACCTTGTCCAGAGCCGGGGATGGTGATGCACGCCTGCAATTCTGGAGCTGGAGGCAAGAGGATCCGAATCTGAGGCGGACCTGATCTAGATAGCAAGATCCTGTCTCAAAGGATGGGGGAGAAATGTAGAAAGAAGGGTAAACAAACAAACCCCACATTGTTCAGCTAGCCCATGAAAAAAAACCATGAAAAATGTCATTTGAATTTTCCTAAGATTTCTCATCCAAAGTGCACTAGTGATTTAATAAAACTGATAGGTCTACAAACAGCAGCACAGCTTTACCTAGAAATTCCATACACCTCAAAAAAGTGCCTCACACTCCGAGGGGGCTGGTGGGAACTGGAAGCCCTTAAGGTACCGACCGTTCACTATTGTGTTCACTATTGTTCACTCCAGTTACCCTACCACCCACTCTTCACGGCCGCACTTCACCTGTGGATAAATGGCACCAAGACAATAATAACAACTAAGGCCTTGGCTCTCTTGGTTTTTGTTGTTTTTTGTTTTTTTAATAGACAACTTTTAAAGAATAATAGAGAACAGACCTGCAAATTCTCTTGAAGTTGTCACACAAGGAAAAAAAATTTCCCAATCTTTTCGTACAGGAAATTAGCGTCTACAATCTCATCTTCCACCACCTCCTCCAGAAGTTTCGATCTAGACATACATTTATTCAGGGAGTTGCAATTTAGCCTAGGGTGGAGTGTCAAAGTTCTTTTTGCTACCGGGTAACTCCAGGTCTTTGTGGTTTCTATAGATAAAAGAGATGCTGGTAAATTTGGGACGGGATTGCCTAATTGAGCCAGTCTTCCTTTGCCTCGTCCAGTGCTTGTATCTGGGTCCCTTTAAGAGGCCAGAAATGCGTCCGGCGTTGCAGCCCTATGGATTCTCTTCGGTGCTCCTCCCCTGTCCGCGCTGCGAATGGTTCGCGCCGGCCTATATTAACCCGAGATCTCCCTCCCGGACGGCAATGATGTGAGGCGGGCAAGCCGGCCACCGCGCTTACAACCACAGAGGGCGCGCTGCAGACCGCCGAGAACCCCGAAGCGGAGTCGGACACCCCCGGAGGGAAGCAATGAGGTAGCGGCAGTCCCCGGAGCAGACGCTGCGCGCGTCCTGCCCTCGGAGCCCCGCGCTACCCTGGCCAAGGCGGCCGAGCGCGAGTCCCCGGCGTCCCCTCGGAGCGAGGATGCAGTGAGCCGCGGGACTGCTGTGCCTAGTCCCCCGCGGCCAGCCGGACCACTCGGACTGTACTTGAGGCAAGCTGCTCATTCCGGCACCAGTCCAGCCGAGGGGCTCGCCCTCTCCGGCACCCACTGAGGGTGGGGTGCACCGGCTCCTGGGCGCACTGCTGTAGTTTCCGCGGCTCCTGGCCCTGGCCCAAGACTTGTGTGTGTGTCACGTTCGCTGAAGAAGAGTTCCTGCTTATTCTCTCACCAGCCCGGGTGCTTTGGCCGAGGCCCCCTTTCTATTTATTTGCACGCACTCATATGGTTTTTTCTAAAATCATTTTCCGCTCCGCTCTCTCTTATTTTGTTGCTTGTCTGAGACTTTTGTTCTGGTCCTCCTCATCTAATATATTCTCATTCTCTCTCTCTCTCTCCCTCCCCCCCTCTCGTGTATATACCTCTCTTGCACACTCAAAGTTGAATATTTTTCCTTTCTAAGATTCTACCCCACCCGCTGCGGGGTTCTCAAGCACTATCTGGCTTCTCCTGCTTCCATCTCCCTGTCCCGGCTGTGCTCCCAGCTCGAGTTTTATTTTCCGGGCTTGCCCGGGCCAAACGCAGCCGGGGCTGGTGGCCCTGCGGGGCTCGCACCCCGCGCTCGGCCGCCGCCGCCCAGACGCTCCCGGGCGTCCTCCGGAGATGCTGCCGTGGAAGAAGCACAAGTTCGAGCTGCTGGCCGAGGCGCCGCCGCGGCAGGCGTCCAAGCCTAAGGGCTACGCTGTGAGCCTGCACTACTCTGCGCTCAGCTCCTTGGCGAGGGCCTGCCCGGAAGGCGCGCTCAGCCGGGTGGGCAGCATGTTCCGCTCCAAGCGCAAGAAGCTGCACATCACCAGTGAAGACCCCACTTACACTGTGCTCTACCTGGGTAATGCAACTACTATCCAGGCGCGCGGCGACGGTTGCACGGACCTAGCGGTGGGCAAGATATGGAGCAAGAGTGAGGCAGGCCGTCAAGGCACGAAGATGAAGCTGACGGTGAGCGCGCAAGGCATCCGCATGGTGCACGCCGAGGAGCGAGCGCTGCGGCGCCCGGGCCACCTCTACCTGCTGCACCGCGTCACCTACTGTGTAGCAGACTCTCGGCTGCCCAAAGTCTTCGCCTGGGTGTACCGGCATGAGCTGAAGCACAAGGCGGTAATGCTACGCTGCCACGCGGTGCTGGTGTCCAAGCCGGAGAAGGCTCAGGCCATGGCCCTGCTGCTCTACCAGACGTCAGCCAACGCTCTGGCAGAGTTTAAACGTCTCAAGCGGCGGGACGATGCGCGTCACCAGCAGCAGGAGCTAGTGGGTGCACACACCATCCCGCTAGTGCCGCTGCGTAAGCTGCTCTTGCACGGACCTTGCTGTTACAAGCCGCCAGTGGAGCGCAGTCGTAGCGCTCCTAAACTAGGCTCTATCACCGAGGACCTGCTTGGGGAACAGCAGGAGGAGGAGCTGCAGGAGGAAGAAGAAGAGGAGCATCTCGAGGGCTGCCTGGAGGAGGACGAGGAAGAAGAGGACCGTGTGGGGGATGGGGATCCAGCAGAGGAAGAGGCTGAGGCGCAGAGGGCGCTGGTGGTGGCTATGCACTTGGAATGTGGGGACTTGCTGGATCCACTAGAGAATGGCCACGAGGAGGCGTTAGGGGGCAGCGGGGTCTCGCTGGGCCCTAGCTCTGGGACATCACCTCCTCTGCCAGGCTGTGCCTCCGACATGAAGGCCCAACTGTCGCAACTTATTAGTGACCTGGGCGACCTTAGCTTTGGCAATGATGTGCGCACCCTGGAGTCCGATTTAAGGGTGACACGCCTGCTGTCCGGCGAGAGCACGGGCAGCGAGAGCTCCATCGAGGGCGGAGGCCTGGACGCCACCTCTGCCACCTCTGGCAGCCCACTGGGCCCTGCTGACAGCACCAACCTAGAGGAGCCCTATTCGGGCTAAGATCCCAGAAAACTTCACCGTGTGCCCGGCACCCCACAGTGGCTCCCCAACTGTAATTCTGTTCCCCCTAACCTCCGGGAAAGGGAAAATTAAGCACCTGAGGGCCAGACCTGGGTTTGGAGTTCCCAGGGGCTTCTCTCCCATCTTGCCCCAGCACTTTTGGCTCTGAGGTGGTTCTGGTTGTGAGTATGGAGATGTGGAAGGAGAGAGAAGCACTACAAACGAAAGACAGACCGGCCTGCTTCGGTCGGGGCGGGGGGCGGTGAGGGTGTGGGACAGGGAAAGCTAGCTGAAGTTGGAAAAGGCCAAGGGCGGGCTAGAGGTGCCCAGTGGTCAGTTTCCTGTTTGTGAGGCAGCTGGGGCTTGGGAAGGAGGGGTAACTTCCTCTCCAGACCCCCTGACTGGGAGGCCTCTCTCTGTCATCAATATCTCATTAACAAAGTCACTCTCATAATATTGGAGGCTTTCATGGCTCTAGCTTACCTGTCCCCAGTTCTTTCGGATATGAGAGCTTGGGCCTGTTTACCTCAGACTCAAAACTCTTTAAAGATTGCCAAATTTCTCAAATAACTTACTGGGGTGGGGGGCAGGGTATGAAAGTTGTGTTTTGTTTACAGTTAAAGACATCTAATATCTTTATTAAAAAAAGGAATTTTCCTCTAGAAATACACACTTTTTCCTCCTGTTCCAAAGAGCATACTCCATGATGCTGTGTAAGATATTTTTGCACCTTTGTGAAGGATTTTTGACTTTCTTTTGTACATAACTGTGATCTCAGAGCTGAATGTTTATATATCTTTTGCTGTGCAAAAGATAGCTGTAAAATGTTGTTCAGTTGTACATACGGAAATGTGTATAAAACATTTTGTTATTTTTTGAGCAGCATTGTTTTGGTTCTGTTTGCATGTCAGTGGGGTGAGAATAAAGAGGAAAAGTCATTAGAACAGCTTCTGGAAATGCTGCCGAAGATGATTGGCGGTGAGGTGGTAGGGGGTGTGCCTCCACCCTTAGCGTGGTTCTGATGGGGCTTGGAGAGGGAGAAGGTGAAACCCTACTACCCGTCTTCTAGAGTTTTTATTTGGATCAGCCAATTAAGATGTTATGTCTGGGGCCTTCTGAATATTTCATATTCTCATTCTATGTGTGGGGTTTTGCTTGTTTGTTGCTTTTGAGCACAGTGGCTCACTCTGTAACCCCCTACCTGGCCTGGAACTCCATAATAAGACCAGGCTGACTTCAAACTCAGAGATCTACTTGCCTCTGCTTCTCAAGTGTTGGGATCAAAGATATGAGCCACTACGCTGACATACGGACTATTTTTCTTCAAGTTAATTTTTGGAGAGATAAGAGTAAACCCAATTGCCCATCCTCTTTAGAGGGGTCTGGTTGTCTACTGAGTGACTGCCATGTTCTGGTTTTTTTTCCCCCACCTCCTGTGGTTGGCCTAATGATCAAGCACAAGCATAATACATAATCTTTTTCCTCTGCAGCTTGCCATGGTGCTTTGGAGACCAACTAGCACCCTAAAGGGGACTCTGTGGAGTGGGACCTGCTTTGTTTGTCACTGGGGGGGGGAAGCAAATAGAAAAGTTAGAGGTTCCAGATACCCAGAAGTGAGTCATGGTCCAGGTGGGGATAGGGGAGGCAGCTCAAACAGCCCAACCTAGCCCAGTGGGAACTCATCAGGGAACAAAGCAGAGGAGCTGTTGGCCTGGTATGGGGGTGTGTGCTGCAGGGGGTTCATGCTTTCTGTGTTTGTTTCTGCTGTGAACTCCAACCAGATGTCTCTAGTTGGGCTACACCCAATCAGCTGTAAGTGGTATTACGATGCTGCCAAAACTGCCTGCTGCCAATCATTCTTCCGTTTGCCCTTTTGGGCCTCTTTTCCTGTGTTGCAGAAATGGATCTCACTCCCGGCCTTCCCCGGTGTCCAGAGGCCACTTTGCTTTGTTTTCTTCATAAATATGTTCTGAACAGCTAGGCCCAAGGAGACTGGAATGCACTGGAATCAGAGAGGAAGGGAGGGTGAAATTTTCTTCCTAAGTAATGGGAGTGGTTCAGCAATAAGTCTGTCTTTTAAAAAGACAAGCAAAGAGGTGGTGAGGGTGGGTAATATTTTTTAAACTGCTCAGTGTCTTCTTAAGGCCACAGGCCACACCTTTTAATCTATTCTGGCTTGGTTGAGCGCTCGTCCTTCTCGCAGCATACCTCAGGTGTACATCATTGAGTGACATTTTTAAATGCCAGGTGGAGGTCAGGAAATACGCATCCCACCCGGCTGTGCCAGCAGGTAGCTGCATGGGCCGTTGTTCTTCTGTCCAACAGAGTTAGCATTTCTCATTATTTCCCCATTGCCAACTTCCTCTGCCAGGCATAAGACAGTGGAGATGATGGGGCTACTGCTTGGGAGAGGGGGCCTTGACCGTTAACCAAACAATGTGCCAGTTTGGCTCTCATCAGTGATGGATGTAGATAGGATGGGTAGCATTTAAGGCAATGCCACCAAAAAGTATAAAGCAATTATCTCCTTAAAGTTTTCTTTTTCTTCTTATTTGATTTGTGAGTAGCAGGTAGGGCGTGGCCTGAGGAGCATGAAAAACACTGTAGATGGGAAAAGAACCTGCTCCCTTCCTCCGGAGCCTGGCCCTCGTTTTACTCTTTCTCTTCTTGGCTTTTCGGCTTTTGTCACTGCTCCTCAGGGCTCTCGGGCTGACGTAATTCTAGAAGAGATGCAAAGTGATACATGATTCACCTCTTGTTGCGTCTCCATCTTCCAGGGATGATATCATTAGAGAGAGAAGAAATGTCTCGAATTGAAAACAAAACAAAACTTCATTTGTTTCTGGTACCTGGAGGTGCTGGATTGTGTGACACAAGCCAACTCAGACCACTGGGTGACAAACACATCCCAGAAAGGCCTGAAGTCTGGTTTAGTCTTCACATTTGACTTCTTCCTTCTTGCAAGGCGAGGTGCCTCATGCATGTAACCCGGTGGTGTTTTAAATGCAGCAAGACACTGCACATTCTTTTGCAGCCTAAGTCATGCTCCAAGTCCAGCAGTGCAGCATTGACTGCGTGAACCCCAAGTGATTTCTGGAGGCAGGAGAGCTTGCTGGGGAGGTGGCAGCTGAGTCCCTGGAGCAGGCATTTGTCAGCTTCTTCCAGTGCAAACATCCCATGTTGGGATCTGTAATGTGTTGAGAGAGAACGAGGGAGGAGTGGGAGTGTTATAAAATAAACAATAGCATGACAGACACGCTCAGCTATGGGAGTGTCAGAGAATGCTCATCCCACCCCACCCATCTATCCCCACACCTATGCCTCCTTAAAGAAACCTCTCTCTCTGCATTCCCACCCCAGGAACGCAGTGGCTCTTAAACAAATTAGAAAGGCTCCGTTATTCTGAGACAGCACATTTCCTTCCTGGGGAACACAGCTGTGTTTGAGGGTTCTGCTGTTGCAGGAGAATGAACCCTTGGGAAGACTCTACCCTTGGCACCACGCTGGAGATTTCAAAATCTCACAGGAGTCATCGAAGATCACGAGACACATAAAAATTCTATTAGGAGTGAGTTGCCCTGTTTTCTAACAGGGTTTGGTAATTTAATCAGCAGGCCCTTCCCCTCTGTGTGGCCTGCATCAGTAGTCCCAGCAGCCGCTGATGGGAGAAGGCATGACAGAGCCAGTCAGTGAGCGGGGACCGCAGGAGCCAGGTGCCGCCTCAGATGCCTGGGAAACTCCTCCCAGCTGAAGGCAGATGGGGGCCAGGGCATGCTGTGCTGGCCGCTCCTGGCTCTTGTGTACATGGTCACATCTGGATCTGGTTTTACTGTGAGTCAGGGATTTTCCTGTTCCCGCCGGCTCCCCTCTAGTCATAGCCCAAAGGTTCCTGCCTCCATATCTTTCTGCAAGCTCTGAGGCGACCCAACTTGGACAGCCAAGGCTAGTCACTATTTTGGTGGTTTAAATAGCTAGGTGGCAGCTGTTCCAACATTCCTCTGTCTTGTGGTATTCAGTGGCACCAATGAAAGTTTTTATTTCCAACTCCCAAGGACAGTGGCCCTTCCAGCAGACTGCATTTCTGTCTCCCTCTTCATCTCTCTCCCATCCCCTTTCCTTCTGTTAATGCATTATTCCCACTGCAGACTCAGCCTCCACCACTACAATCTGCACCCAGTCCTGGCTTCACTTCTCATCTTCCCCCCAGATGTGCTCAGAAATCCAGTTACCCAAAAGCAAAATAAAACTCCCAGATGTTAAAAGTAAAGCGAGTTGCTCTCAATCATCGTTGCTCATGAAATTTTAAGCCCCCACCCCCATGACCCTGCTCCTGAGTTTAAGGGATGAAGAAACTGGAACATAAAGGGTTTGTCCTGGTCAAAGCCACACAGGAAGGCCCCAGGGTTCAAGTCCTAAGTCAAAGTTGCTTTCACCGGCCTCTGGATGCCAGGAGCTGGAAGCTTTTCCACTCTTCAAGCATGATTAAGAAGACACTTGAGGATAAATGTTTATGATGTTGGTTAACACACCACCACTATATGTGAACGAAATGCACAGGGCTGGAGGCGAGAGGCGTCAAGGGCTGCCTTCCTGAGAAGAAGATTGCAGGTGGGTGGGTGGAAGGCAGCCCTGGGAGCAGCTTGATCTGCTCTTCTACCCTTGCTATCTAGTCTAGCCAGACCCCGCCCTAGAAGAGCGGGTCTCAGGCAAGAGCTAGGAGTCCTTCCCATTGCATCATGGTGATTAATCATCTGTATCCTTTCTGCTGGACAGAATTCTTCAAGGTCAACCACGTGTCTTAGGTGTCTCTGATTTACTCTGTAGCGCATAGAGGTTTGCATCTAGTAGGTGCCCAGAAAATCCTCTGAGGGAGGGAAGATGTCAGTCCACTCCAGGCTAGTAGGGTCTGAAAAATATCAAGGTCACACCCAGGTGGAAGATTCAAGTTTCGAGGCCCTGTGTTGGGTGAGACGGGAAGTTGATTCAATTTCTCACTTCTGCCTGACCTTCGGTTGCCATGATTATTTTCTGTAACTTCCTCAGCCTTCTAGGGAGAGGTGATTCATTTGGAATTGGCTCTGAAACAAATTGGTATCTTGCTTCTAATTTGAGAATTCTAGTACTCAAATCTTTGCCTAAAATCACTTGGTAAATTAGACCAGAATTTGAGACTCCCGAGTCCAGGTTTTAGACTCTGCATACATAGAATATGGTGTACATTAATTTGGAAGCAGCTCAATTTCTGTCTGAGGAAATTTACCAAAGTACTCACGCCGTCAAGGACCACCAGGCATCTGATAGCAGGGTGGTTTGGTCACAGCAGAACCTAAGACTCATCTTAGGCAAGTCTACACATAGGTAGGAACTGGCGATCTTGGTGATGCTTCACTCCAACAGCAGGGCCCGCCTCTCTAGGATCCATGCCCATTCCCATCTCTCAGGCCCCAACAATGTTTCTTGCTGGAATTCCAGGGTGAGCTAATCATGGCTGACAAGGTCTTAGGCTCACTTCCAGGGTCCTCTGTCCTTTCTGCGAGCTGCACAGCACCCCAGACTCTAATTCCTTTATTTTATAGATAGGGAAACTGAGACCAAGAAGGATTTTTAAACACATGTCATAAGACACTCACAGCAGAGCCCAGATTAGAATTTGGGGCAAACTCACTCCACCCTCTTTCCAAGGTATCTTACAATCCTCCTCTAGAATCCTGCAGCAGTAATGAGGGAGTCCCATGGTCTTGGGGACAAGTGCCAGCTGCATATATCAGAGATAAGGGTGTTGCTCCCTCCCAGCTGCTAAAGTACCCACTTTGGTCTCCTTAAGCTACATGGATATCCTGGATTCTTTTATAATAATATGGGGATTTCAGGAAGCAGGATAGGGGAATGCAGTGGGTAGTAAGGAATGTTTTGGGGGCAGGGAGTACTTCCCATAACATCACAGATGCTCTCCTAACAGCAGATGCCACATTCCTGAAGGTATCGATCTTGCATTGAATTCCTTCCTGGAGAAGGAGAAAGTGATGCTTCCAATGTCACATGAGCTCAAAGGAGGGTGGGTAGGGCCACCAGGTTCTGAATCAGCACACTTTCGGTTCTGTGTTCCAGATCAGGGCTTGCAAATGATTCTCAGACACCACCTACAGACCAAGAGAACCACAAGCAGTCAACCACAGCTGCTGATGTCTTCTCCCGAGGCTTCCCCTGAAGAGAAACCCATCCTTTGTAGGCCATCTCTTCTCTGGGGTCCTGAATCCCAAGAACAACCAGCTATCTGATTTCCAGGAAGAGCCTGTGCTTGAACCTAGGCAACAGCACACGGGTGGCTTGTCCGGAAGAGATTTACAGACACACCACGTCATGTGTGGACCAACCTTTCTCGCATCTGAGGTAGTTGGTCAGTGAAGGACCTGACAGAACCCATGACCAGACAGCCCCTTTAGACATGTTCGCAACAATGAGATTTCATAACTTTAATCGCGTGCCCTAAATCTTCAATTCTTCTGATCCAGATCCTAGCAAATGTCCAAGGTTAGTCATCAGGCGTGGGATTGGGAGACTGGGGTGGGTGAGAGGCACGTTCCCGTGGGCAATTTGTAAGGTACAGCTGAAGCAGAAACGAGCTTTTCATCTAGTTCTAGCCCTGGCTTTACACAGAGCAGCTCTTTGGCGTTGGGCTATTTTCCTTTGGGGGCAGCGCTTTCTGTGGGAAGGAAAGACTAAAACCTGATGGAACACTCTCTTGGTTGCGTTCGGGCTGGGAACCTAACCAGTGGATGAGTAAATGCTGGGTAAAGTGCATGTAGGGAAGGAGTGGTTGCCGCTATGATAGTCAGGTGAAATGGCAGTTGGCCAGAGAGCCTCTGTGGGGCTCCTACATGCCACATGTGTCCACAGACAGAGATAGTTTCCATGAACTGTGTTCCAGTGTCCAAGGAGGGCAAACGTGTGATGATGAGGACACCATGAATTAAGAGTAGAAAACTCTAGGTAAGTGTTAACATGGCACAAGGAAAGTTGGTGGGCTAACATTCCTACCAAAATGTTAGGTGTCTGCATGGGTTCTGTGCCATCCCTATACTGGTCTCTTCCATCAGCTGTGGCTGAGGAGTCTAACACCGCCCTGTTCTCTGGATGAATTTGTATTTGTTCCATGGAATGGGTGTATTATGTCAGCATTTGATTATCACTCCAGATCAATATTACTGGTGTGATTAATGCTACACACACACACACACACACACACACACACACCTCCCATAAATATTTGCCCCTTAAACAGAAATCTCTGAAATGCACAGAGATCCTCTTAAAGCAATTCTGTAGAAAGAGAGTCTTTCAAAAGTGTGGAGGGTCAGAGGTTTATCTTGGAGACATTATATGTTGGAAAAGAGTATACACAGGCCTTTTTAGGAATCTTCTGTGAAGAGAAAACTGTGTGTGTGTGGGGGTCATGCATGTGTGTGCACATACACACACGTGCATGCACGTGCATACACAAACATGAGCGTACACACATGTCTGTTCACATGTGTGTGCCCTGTGGGTGGGCATGGCTGGAACGATGCTCAGAACACAAGCTGTGCTGCACACTCCAGCGGTCGCCCTTGGCTTCCATGTGAAATGGGCGGTGAGAACGCAGGGCGAAGAGAGCACCAAGCTGATCCTCCCAGATCCCTGCCAAGAAAAATTTCAAACCACATCACCCTTTCCTCTCCACAATGGTCTCAATTTCTGTTTGCTTTTTTTTAATAATAAGGGGTCCTTCAGCTAATCAAAAATCACCAGTTCCCTCTGGGAATGCTTTATATTGCCAAAGACCATGACCCAGAGAAACATTAGACCATCAGACTTGCTGCAGATTGCAGCTTGCGCAAGGCAGCCCTGGAGCGTACCCGATGCCCTTGCATAGTTATAGCGAAAACACCTTCCATCCTCAAAACGATACTACTGCCCATCCGCAACCTAGGCAGTTTCCATATGAATGTGTGCAGACTCTCACTGCTTTCGGTTCCCTCCCTCTCTGAAAGCACGCTTGTTATGTGCCAAGCATGTGATGCCACTCCAACATGAAGAGAGGTATAATGAAGGAGAGGAGGGAAGAGAGAGAGGGAGAGAGGTGGTAGCAGGGTTATGGCACAGGTGATAAAGACACGCACTGCCAAGCCTGACTGCCAGAGAGTTGTTTGTTTTTGTTTTTGTTTTTTCTTTTTTGAAGGTGGTTCAGGAAGAAGAGAACTCTTCTTTTTTAATATTTTTTTAAGATTTTTATTTATTTATTATGTATACAGTATTCTCAGTATTCTGTCAGAATGTCTGCCTGCACACCAGAAGAGGGCACCAGATCTCATTGCAGATGGTTGTGAGCCACCATGTGGTTGCTGGGAATCAAACTTAGGACCTTTGGAAGAGCAGGCAGTGCTCTTAACCATTGAGCCATCTCTCCAGCCCTTTGTTTTGTTTTTAGACAGAGTCTTATGTGTCTCAGGCTAGCCTTGAACTTCCACGTAGTTGAAGATGGCCTTGAACTTCTCCTCCTTCTGGCTGCACCTCTGGCATTGGGATTATAGGCATGTAGCATGGTTTATGCTGTGCCATGGATGGAATCTAGGGCTTTGTGCTTAGTAGGTAAATTCAGCACCATTGAGGTATTTCTCTAGCTAAGTTGCTGAAAAAGTATTTTGAGACAGAATTTCATGTAGTTCAGGTTAGCCTTGAACTCACTATGTAATTGAGCCTCATGTGGCTACTTCTGAGTGCTGTAATTACAGGTATGGGACACCATGCTAAGTTGATACAGTACTGTGGATCAAACAGGGATACATACAAGGCAAGTTCTCAACCAGCTAAGTTCCTGGCCCTCTAGTGCTAGGTTGTCTCTAGAAGAACACTTTTTCTTTCTTCCTTTCTTTCTTTCTTTCTTTCTTTCTTTCTTTCTTTCTTTCTTTCTTTCTTTCTTTCTTTCTTCCTAAAAGGTGAGTGTTTTTTTAAAATTTATTTCATGTGCATTGGTGTGAAGGTGTCAGATTCCCTGAACAGGATGTGAGCTGCTATGTGGGTGCTGGGAATTGAACCTGGGTCTTCTGGAAGAACAACCAGTGCTCCTAGACACTAGACATCTCTCGTTCCCTCCACTTTGGTCCACTTTTTGTTGTTGTTGTTGTTGTTGTTTTCTGAGACAGGGTTTCTCTGTAGCTTTGGGGCACATCCTGGAACTAACTCTTGTAGACCAGCCTGGCCTCGAACTCACAGAGATTCACCTGCCCCTGCTTCCCGAGTGCTGGGATTAAAGGTGTGCACCACCACTGCCCAACTGGTCCACTTTTTTAAATCTATAAACTTGGCATCTATAAAGAGAGAGTATGGCAGTCCTAATGAAATAGGGTAAAGAATACTAGTTACATGAACAAGTTTCACACTTTTGCTGGCTTGATGTCATGAAGATTTATGTTCCATCAGGTGACATTAAATATGAAGAGTTCTGGTTGCCAGGGAGTTAGCCATTCAAGAATCCAGGCTTCTTCTACGTTGTGGCTCTGTCATTTCCTTAGGTAAGACTCCTGGTTTTGTAAATGAAAATTTGACACAAGAGTTCTTCCCTCTACATCCAGGCAGATAAGGTCCTATAGTGGTCACAGCCATTCACAAGACTCTAATCGGTCAAGTCTGGAAGTGATGCCCATGGCTTCTGCCCACATTTCCTTGGTCAGAGCCCAGACTGGAGCTGTACCTGCCAATGCAAGGGAAGTCGTCTGTGTTCTTTAGAGAAGAGGAAAGTGTCTGGGTTTGGTTTTCTTCTGCTATGATAAAGAACATGACCAAAAGCAACTTGGGGACAAAAGGGTTTATTTCATCATACAGCTCAACCCGTCTTAACGGGAAGGCTGGACAGGAACTCAAAGCAGGGATCTGGAGGCAGGAACCGAAGCAGAGGTCGTGGAGAGTGGTTTTATTTTTTACTGGCTTGTTCTTTACGGTTTGCTCAGCCTGCTTTCTTTCATAGCTCAGGGCCATATGTCCAGGAGCGGTGCCACTTATAGATGAGAGCCCTCCCACATCAACTATTAATCAAGAAAATGCCCCACGGACAAGTGTCTATAGGCAAGTTGACGGAGGTATTGTATCAACTGAGGTTCTTTTTCCCAGTTCTAGTATAAGGACAGAAAGGGATGCAGAGAAGAGAGGTACAGAATGTGCAACGTGCCAAAATGGGGCATGCCTGGTCATTCCATATGCTGCACATTTGAATCCTGAAAGATGAGACTTCAATCAGCCTAAATATTAAAAATTCTCTTCCGTGGCCGGGAAGATGGCTCATTTGATAAAACTCCTGCTAAGCAAACATGAGGACCTGAATTTGGATCACCCCAACCCCCATGTAAAAAGCTGGGCATGGTCTCATGCCTGTAACCCCTAGCACAGTGTCGGGGTATGGGGAAGTGGTGGGTGGAGATAGGCAGATAATATGGTTTAGGAGAACTTTGATTTAGCATGACATATGTTTATGACAAATGTATATAGCATAACATATGTTTATGGCTCCTAAAAGGATAGCTTGGAAATTGACTAATAAGGGGATTTTTCGCGATTCTCTTTTGATAACTTTAGTGGTGAATCTGTGAATTGTTGAAATTAAGGTGTCACTGTCAAGGAAACAAAAGAAGACAGGAAGAAAGGGAAAAAAGAATAAAGAAAGCCAAGGAAACAAGCTGGGTGAATGCACCATCCAGAGGGGAAGCTGGCCAGCAATTCAGAGACTGGTAGTAGCCCCTTCTGCATGTCTCAGGTGGTACAGTTCTGAGGTGTCCAACCCATGACCATTTGTAAACAGGGAGAGTTGTGGCATTGCTCAATTCAAAGGAAATCATGAACAGAAGTCGTAGCTCATGGACTCACCAGGCTAAGTCTCTGACTCAGCCTGGTGGAGGACAGAGAAGGATGCCAGCAAGGAATTCTGATCACTGCTGCCTTCTCTAACTGTTTCATTTAACTCCCACGCCAACTATGACGTCCCAAGACAAAACGCTTCCTTGGGACTCATGATAGTAAAGGCTAGACCCTGCAGCCAGCAGGTCACACCCATACGCTGGTCCTGAGGAAGTCACTTTTCTGTGTGCATGGCACATTTGCCCTAACAGCAATGCTCCTGGCTAATTTCTACATGATGTTCATAGCCATCCGGTGAGCCGCACAGCTAGGGGAGTATTAATAACTCAGCTTTTAGGCAAAAGACCTAGGGAGCAAAGAATGGAGAGCGGCAGGAAGGGCTGGATAGCACACACTGCACACAGCAAACTACTGCAGACTTCAGACTTGAGTATCTCATTGTAAGGGAATAATCCACGGCAGAGCCAGGCTTGGAAGTCCAAGACTCCTGATTCTAAGTGTTCAATAAGGGCAGAATGGCACAGGCCAGAGGGAATGGCTAAGAAGCACTGTGAAGATGGGGAGACAGGAAGGGAAATACGGGGAGGATGACAGCTGGTGAGTACAAGGGAGTAGGTGGGGTTGGGGCCACGGCTTCTATTATGCGACCGTCATCAAAGTGCCCAAATAAATAAAGACTTGCAATTACAGGGAGAAGTGGGTTTGGGATTCTCCCAGCAGCAGGGCCCAGATGTTAATTAAACCCAAGATAGGTCATTATCTCTCTCCATCGGACTGAGCTGAGGGACGGGGATGCAGACAGCAGGTTAGGGACTTGCCCATATAGCTGTTAGGTGTTATTATTCCTGGGTTTTAAGAGGCACCTAATGTGGGGCTTTGGGGCAAAGCCGAGGGGAATGAGGCCACACTAAGTGCTAGTCACAGAGGGCATTGCCTACTCCTCCCTCAGGGTTAATGCAGGGCCTGCCTAGGCTCTAGGCAGTTGCCCTGTGGTTACGCTGGGGTCCCCTCCAGCCAGACCCAGTTGTTCAAGTGTGGACACAAAGACCACAGGCACCCCTGAATGGTTGTGTGCAATGACTCAGCCTAGAAAACCACAATGATAGCAAAGTCTTAGGCACACAGCAGGGCGTGGGTACCCCCAGTTTAAATAGTCGTTGGCCCATATAGGGGCCTGCCTTAGGTCCTCTCCTTAGCAAAGTGTTATTTCTTTAATAACTAGATCATGGGCACGTGTGAACGTAGGAGGGGAAGGGTTCACGGAGGAGACATGGTAGCCTGGTGACATCACAGAGGAGCTTGGGCTAGCAGCTGTTTTCTAACAGATATGGAATAATTCAATATTATGCTAATTAGTAAGGCTGTCCTAGGAGATGGCAGGCAAGAGAAATGTACATTCTTATCTGTAAATTAATTTAGAAACATCAAGGACTTTGTGTTAGGTATTGTTAATGTGATTTAGTTCACCAAACGTCTGTGGGCTTTGGTTTTGTCCATTTCCCAGCAGGCCATGTTTCCTGGGCTGTTGGTCAGTGGTGGCCCTGGCTAACTCTGTCTGTGGTGGGAACAAAAAGTAAGTCATGCTTTTTGATCCAGGGTCTCCCATCAGCAGAGGATTCCACATCACTTCAGGGTAGATATGTCCCCATGGTTTGGTCACCTGCCCATCTGCTTCCGTCCACCGGTGTAGATCAAATACCTGTATGTTAATGCCAAGGGGATTGCTCAGGGATTGATTTTGCACTCTGGGCATCGAAGGGTAGTCCTGAAATAAGCACTGCACCTCCAGTGTCACCCACAAAAGCTGCTCTGGCAATTGGTCTGTCCCTGTTCCTCTACGAAGCAAGACGAAAAAGGATTCATTCTATAATTTCAGCATAGATTAGTGATGGACAACCACTTTTAGGTAAAAACTACGCAGCGATTTGGTTATATTATCTCTAGCTTCAATCAGCCTGGGTATAGTAACTCTCAAGGACACTGTAAAGATTTCCTAATCATATTTTTATTGTGCTTGGAGACACAAGGATTCAGGCTTCTGGGCAGAGTGTGGCCATGATCTTGAAGATCAAAGCGAGACCTGTCTCTCTCTTGAATCTCGACCTTGCTTTTGAACAGCTGAATAATAACAACGATAAAGAGGCTTGGAAACAACACGGTGGCCTAGTTATGCTCTACCTGGGAATGGCAAACAGGCATCAGTTACTTTAATTCCCTTCAGCACATCTGCTAACAGGCTGACTGCACATTCAGGACAAGCCTTAGAATAAACATGCCTGTACAGATTTCAATGGCTGGTCCTTAGTATAGAGCTCAGCAAATGAAAGAGGAGTCATAAAACTACAGACCCAGTCCTGGCTCATGGTCTGTCTGTATCTTACTCAGTCAAGGGTTAGCTCCTGTTGCTGCCTCTTTGGTTTTGGCTCCGAGACAAGGTCTTACTGGACAACCCAGGCTGGTTTAGAACTCACTGCGCAGCTCGGGGTCTCTGTCTTCAGTGTCTCAGCCTCCCTGCCACTAAGATGCACACCACCACACCTGGCCTGTGATTCCTGAGCTGGTTCAGCCATGGAAAGAACACCCACTTCAGAGGACATGCCTTTGGCAAATTCTTGCTTCTCTCTTAAATTAACATTCACCCCAAGTCTGTAATCATGGTAAAGTCAACACAGATAACTCAGGAATATTAATATACTTTTTATTTGTAATAACAAATGAAGCATAGTTACAGCTTACCATGATATTTTTATTTCCATTATCTCATTTGATTATAAACAGTGTTGTAATGAGGGGCTTGGGCTGCGTTCCCGGCGCCGGCCCCCTTGTTCTGTCCCACCCGGCTCCCGGTGCGTACCCAAAATAATTACACGGAAACTGTATTCATTTAAATACTGCCTGGCCCATTATCTCCAGCCCCTTATTGGCTAACTCTCACATATTATTTTAGCCCATCTCCATTAATGTGTATCGCCACTTGAGTTGTGGCTTACAGGCATGAGTCTAACCCGTGTCCATCTTGTGCTGGAGAAGCATGGCGTCTCCTCTACTGCCTTCTCTCTCACAGCATTCCCTTCTATCTACTCCGCCCACCCAAGGGCTGTCCTACCAAAAGGCCACGGCAGTTTTCTTTATTTAACCAATGAGGGCAATATACAAACAGAAGACCCTCCTACACCAAAACAGACTTTTGAAATGGGTGGAAGTTAATTTTTAAATTTATCATTAACATCATCATCATCATTATTATTATCATTTTTATTATTTTGAGACAAGGTCTTGCTATGAAGACCAGGGTGTACTTCAAGTTTTACCAATTGTTCTGCCTCTACCTAGTGTTAGGAATACAGCTATGGGCTACTGCACCCGGCTTTGGACAGAGATAATTATTCTATTTACAGGTTAGGAAATTAAGGCCAGAGAGGGGCTATTGGGTTAGAGTCACAGTGTCAGGGGTAGTTGTGACCTTCTTATTGGTCACAGATTTTCTTTTTTCTGATGCAGAAGCAAGCTGGGATGAGGGGACTCACTCAGCCCTTAGTAAGTGGACCAGAGCTAACACGCAAAGGGCATTTTCTTACAGGTGAGATCCAAACCATGGGCCATTTGATCAGTGACTCAAATTTAGTTGTTACTGGGGAGTGAGAACTGACCACTCTTTATGCTTTGGGTTCAGGTCTGGCCTAAGCCTTTAACCAGAGATTCTTTCTAGCCCATAATTATCCAACTTAAAGCAATATTAGAGACACAGAACCCTGGGGGTAGAATTTTAACAACTGAGAGTCAGCCATTCCCTCTGGGGAGAAATACAGAGAAATCGGATAGAGGGGAGGTGGTGGTTCTAGGAGTCTGAGCCAAGGCAGAGGGTTCTAGATGGGCTTCTATCCCTTAGTGTCCACTTTTCACACCCCGTCTCAGTCATTGACTACTTCATTTCCATGACCTCCTCCCACTGTCCTCTGATACAACTCTGCCTTTTCTAAATCCAAATAGGTTTCTCCTACGGCCAGGGTACGGTGCTAGGCGTGGAAGAATAGGAGACTCATCCAAGAGTCCTGCCTGCCTGGAAGAGTCTGTGGCTCTGGGAAGGGAAAACCAGACATATACAGAGCCAGTCAGGATTCCCCATGGTAAGTATTCCATCAATAAAATTAAGCACCCAGCACCACATCATTAAATAAGGAAAGAGAGGGTCTGGGGTGTGATACTTAGCAGGGAACAGGACAGTAGTGATACACAGAGAGGGGAGAGAGACTTGTGACTGGGAATAAGGCATTTCCAGGCATAGGAATGTCATGAGGACATAAGCTGAAACATAGCTGATCAGAGATGTATGCTGGGGTTAATTAAGCATATTGGGTGTGTGTGTGTGTTTTGTGTGTTGTGTACGTGTGTAGATGAGAGAGGTATGCAGGGGTCAGGTCATCAAGAGCTTGTGTATCTAATACCTTTGATAGCTTCATTGACTACATTGGGCTTCTATGAGTCTCAGAATGGACGGCGCCGCAGCATGAGATGACGACTGAGTATGTGCCCATGGGACTGTGGAAGAGGGGTGGGAGCGAAGAGGGTCTGGAGAGAAGGAGGAGAGCCTCTTGCAATAGTCAGGCAACGATGAGGAAGGCTGAGACCGAAGGAGAGACACTGTGGGAGAGGAAACACATCTCGAGGATATTTCCTAACAGTCAAGCAGACAAGAAGAAGGGAGAGGTATTGGAAGCAGAGGTGTAAGCACAGACCACACTTCTTTCCCCATTCTGTATTCAGGGATGTGAGGTTGGCAACTGGTCAAATCATGGATGATAGAAATAGCAACAATGCAGAAGCAAAGAATGATTTCTCCCTCATGCTGGTAGTTTGATGCCAACTTGGCACAGGCTCGAGTCATTTAGGATGAGGCAGCCTCAACTGAGAAGATATTCCCAGCAGATGGACTAGCCTGTGGCACTTTTTCTTGACTGATGATTGATGTGGGTGCACTGCTCTACCCCTGGGAAAGTGGGTGGTCTTGGGTGCTGTAAGAAAGACTGATTAAGCCATGAGGAACCAGCCAGTAGCAGCACATCTCCATGTCTTCTGTATCAGCTGCTGCCTCTAGGTTCCTGATTTCCCTCCGCGATGTACTGCAAGGTAGAACTATAAGCTGAGATAAACCCTTTCCTTCCCAAGTTGCTTATGTCATGATCTATAATGTAATAATAAAAACCCTGACCCTTATAGAAATCTGGCTAATACACCTTTAACAGCACGCCTCTGTCAGCTCTCCGAAGCTGCTCCTACCATGGTTGTTCACAGGGCAGTGTCTTCATGCTTCAGAGGCATGAGGTGGACCTGGGACAAGGAAGAGACGAGTGAAGATGATGGATGGGGTGGAGTAGGGGAAGGAATTGCTAGTGAATTAATCAGTGTGTGCAAAGGCACACCTTTTGAGATACCTTGGCATGGAACAGGAACATAAGTGATACTCAACAATCATTCATGGCCTGTTACAGGGACCTAAGTCAGGTCCTTACAACTTGCTAGGCTACTTGCACAAATGAAGTACCATTTGCCTGCATGGCCCAGGGGCATCATGAAAGAGGCTTCCTACACCAGGACTCCATTCTTCGGCGGGACATTCTCTCAGATCAGTTGCAATGGTTTATCAGTTACCTTGAGACTGACTCTCAAGTAGACCTAGATTGTTGTTTACCAAGGGAGTAAACGGAGTCCCAGAGAATGTGTTGAAGATTTTTTGAAGATTGCATTTCCAGTTAGAGACCTAGGTCACTTGCTGAAGTTGGAACCGTGATGAATTTTCTCCTACAAAAACAGACAAACAAATAGCAGTAGCAGCGACAAACAGCTAAAAATCTTTCAAGCAGTTAAGATGATTGCTTAGATATTTACTATCTCATGATTTCTGTCAGCCAGAAATTCAGAAATGACTCACCCAGGTGGACATGGTTTGGAATCTCCATGGAATTGCAGTCAAAGTGCCAACTGGGTCCACGATCATCCGAGTGAGGGTGGTAGGCTTGTTTCCCAGGGAGCTTGCTTGTGCGGTTGGCAAATTAGTGCTGGCTGAGGGATGCTGATAGAGCATTCACTGCCTACTGATGAGGCTGCTGGAGTGTCCTCGTGACCCAACGACCAGCTCCCCACAAGTGATAATCCAAGAGAGATTAAGACAGACTGAAGCTTGAATGTCTTTCATGGCCTGGCTTCAGAAGACATCTATCAGCATTTCCATGGTGTCAAACTGATTATACAAGAGTCATAGTAGGTGCAGGAGGAAGTAATACAAAAGGCAGAGATCATCAGGCACCATCTTCAGTATTAGCTCTCACACAGCCCAGCATAGGCAATGAGTTAAAATCACGAGACTTCTGAAGTCAGAGGTTATGGCTCTGCTATTCGGTAGGTAGGGATCCTGTCGAAGGCTCCACTTTTTCATCTATAAGACTGAGTTGTCTCCTAGCTGGCTGTAGTGGGTGGTGATGAAGAGTCAACTCGGAAGTACAGTGCAGCCAGAACTCCATATCTGCAATCCATCCAGGAAGATGACCAATCACAGACTGAAAAAAATTCAGAAAAAAATTATGCCTGTATTAAGCATGTACACATGTATTATTCTATACACAACACAACAGTTGTCTACATAGAACTGACATTGTAGTGTGAATTCTAGGTTTCCCAGAGATGGTTTAAAGCCCCCATGATGATATATGCCTGCTTACATGCAAATATGGTGCTGTTACAAATAAGAACATCTGTGGATTTGGGTACCCAGAAAGGAGCAGGCTAGAGCTATTTCCCTCAGATAGTGAGGGATGACTGTCCAGATGCTAGTTATGTTGTCTATAGTTTAAGAGTGACAGTATGATAGAGTACCCCAAATTTGTGCTTATTTGCTCTTCAGTGCAGCGCCATGACCTCTGGTCCTCCTGGGAAGGCAGGTGGGGCATGCTGGGCTCCAGACTGAGTCTCTCCAGGCTGGAAGCTTGGTTCTTCTACTTTCCAAGGAACTTGGACTTGATACTAGATCCCTTTTATACCTCAGTTTCCTGCCCATTCCCAGGGAAATGATGGCAGTCTTCAGTTCATAGGGCTGTAAGGATTCAATTAGGTAGGGCAGGGAAAGCACCGATAACGGCGCTCCATGGCACTCGACTGCTTGATGTAAATAACAGGTTTTACTACAGTGTGGCCACCAAGTCTGGAAACATAGATATTATGTTGCCATGCATCATAATGTGATATCAAAACCCATCTATTATATTTTAGCCTGTATTTCTAGACTTGGTAGCCTGAATCAGTCTCCTGCTCTTGGATGCCCATGCACTTCCGGTTGGCTGATCTGGGATGGAATCTTAAGCTCTCATTAGAGAGGGGAAGACCTTCATTACACTAATTAATGTTGGCCTAGCCCTGAAGCTTCCCCAGATGTGAGGTGCTGTTAACGCTGTTCTCAAGCACATTGCTCATCCTTCTGGGGCCTTTTATTACACGGACACACAGGACAGAACAGATGTCCCCATGCTACTAAGTTGGTTTTGTGAACTGTAGTAGCCAACCACATAATGGCACAGATATACCTTACCCTAAGGAACCAGGGTACCAGACATTACACCAAGTATTAGGACAACCTGGGAAAGGAATGCTTCAGAGAAGGAAGGCTTGGGGATGGATAGATATACCCCACATTAAGAAACATAACATGGAATGTGGCAGTGGTGGCACATGCTTTTAATCCCAGTACTCAGGAGGCAGAGGCAGGCGAATCTCTGAGTTCGAGGTCAGCCTGGTCTATAGAGCGAGTTCCAAGACAATCAGGGTTACTCAGAGAAACCCTGCCCCCCCAAACAAAAACAAAAAGGAACACACATCTGAGCACCCAAAACGTGGAGTCTAGAAAATGATAGCTTAGGTGATGTTAAATTATACTTTAAAATAACTCTTTCCATATAACTTACCAGAAGTTTCTATAAATACACAGCTCTCAGGATTGTTTTTCGTTTGTTTGTTTTTCTTTCTTATTTCATGAATCTGACTCAGATCTTTCTGGAGAATGCCTATTACTTAGGATGGTTCTCCCAAAATGTGCTACGACACAGACTCCACAGAGGGCTACTGGAATTACATTAAAACAGCTTTAGTGACCAAGTGAGCTTGGGAAACACGGTTGAACACAGCTAAACAAGTTTCTTTTTTGGTGAGCCTCTTTCAGTGCTATTACACCTTCCGGCTCCTTATGAGTGTAATAAAACTGACTGTGTTCCCCGGATTTAGTTGACCTACAAACCTTGTTGGGAGCACATTTCAGATGATGTAGTCACTGGAAAATAGATATGAGAAAACACAGATTTAATCATTTGAAACCTACTTTCTCTTCTGTCAATGACATCCACTTATTTCTGGTAATATCACACTACTGAGAAGTGCCCCCCCAGCCCCATTCATGTGGTTCCTGAGGGAGCTGGTGTTTTTTCTTCTATTTCGTGTGTGTGGTATGTGTGTGTTTCATGCATGTGTTCACATGAGTGTAGATAATGCATTTATCTAATTAGTCTTTATCAATAAAAAATCGGGAGCCAAATATTGGGGTAAGAAACTGAATTATCAGAGAATCGGTGGAGAAGTGACAGTGACCTCCCATCTCTTCCGTTCTTCCATCCAAAAGGACTGAGATCTTCTCTAAACCCTGCCTTACTACATCCTGTCACTCTGTCCTCCAAAACCTCTATGGTTAATTTTGGTCAGCTAGTGGCCAGCTCCGCCCTCTGATCGAAAGCAAGCTTTATTATTAGAATGCCATCAAAATATCACACAACATGTAGATGCACATGTGTGTCTGTGGAGGAATCTTCTTTCATCTGTCTTCCACAATATCCTTTGATGCAGGGCTCTTAAACCCGGAGCTAGTCAATATAGCTGGCTAAGCTTGCTCGGAAGGTCCCATCTCTGCCTTCTAAGGCTGACTGCTCAAGGTGGGACCACTTCACAGTTATGTGGGTTTGGGAGATCTGAACTCTGGTCCTCTTGCTTGAGCAGCAAGCGCTTTAATGGCTGAGCCATGTCCCCAACCCAGAGCCAATGTTTTTGATGTCCTCCCCTTGACTCAAACTACCCCTCGTTATTCTTCGGTGGTGATAGAAGACCTGGGTTGGGCTACTAAGTCCTTTTTCTGGAATTTTAAAATTAGCAACCAGTAATTCTCTCATGGCTTCGACTGTAAAATATAACATGTTGTCTATTTTCACCATCCCTATTCTGAATCAAGGCTGGGAGTCCCCATAGGCAGGAGAAGAGGAGCATCCAAATGTGAAGGGCTATCTAGTTCTAGCTGTTCTGCATGCCTACCTTCATCCCCACCCCTTTGCAGTTTGGATAAGATCTCCCATGTCATTTAGAGTTTGGTCTGTGGTCAAGGCTGTTTCCCTAAATGGAGACCCACACCGTTGAGATGTCAAAGGCATTTTATTTTTCTAGCAACATGTTCCTTTTTTTTTTTTTTAAATCAAAGTCCTGGAACACAATGGGTCTAAGTACTAACAGTACTAAAAGGTTGGTCTTTCAGCACAAATAGTTGGAGAGTTAGTTTTATGAGAAACTCAAGCAGGCCCGGTGTGTGGTTGTATAGGCAGTGTTCTGCTCCACCATGCCAGCAGGTGCAATTCACACAGCATGAAAGGTTTTCACAGCCTCAGCTGCGCTTTCCAAAGTAAGTCCTAGCCTTATCGCTAGTAAGCGTCCAGACAAAGTATTACTTTTTTTCCTGCTTAAATTTGCCAGGATCTTTTGGATCGCTATTATTGGTCAGTCTGAAGAATGTTAAGCAATCTGCTGTCTACTGTCCCAGTGGCCTGTTCCAACTGTTTCTACCAGAGGAGTCTTGTTGGGAGCCTGCCTTTCCTACAGTGGGAGCCATCTATCTCACTGTCCTATTTGTTCACACGGGAGGAAGCAGCTTCATGCCAACGGCTCGGGAGGAAGCCAGGCATTTTTCTCCAGGGGTGAACCAACATCTAAAGATTTCCTCTCCACATCTGAGCCACAGTGTTGAGATCTCACAATTCGCTGGTGGGTGGAAGCGGGTCAGCCATCTATTCTTGTCCTGCCTTGCTGTCTTATTCTGTGATAAGATATTGAACAAAAACGACTTAGGAAGGAAAGGGTTTATTTCACCTTACAGGTTACAACTCATCGTGGAGGCTTGTCAGTATAGGATCTCATGGCAGGAACCTGGAGGCAGGGGCTGAAGCTGACCCATGAAGGGACACTGCTTACCGGCTCGCTTCCTGTGGCATGTCCAGTCTGCTTTCATATACAACCCAGGATCACCTGCCTAGGGGTGGCACTGCCCATAGTGGGCTGGGTCTTCCTCATCCATCATTAGAAAATGCCCCATAGACATGCCTATAGGCAAATCTGATGGAGGGAATTCCTCAATTGAGGTTCCTGCTTCCCAGACTCTAGTTTGTATCAAGTTGACATGAGCTAGCCAGCAAAATTTTGTAGACTTGAAAGAGGGTCCTGCCACATGCATCAATTTCCCAGAATACCTTAGTCCGAGACATCAAAGTTTTAAAATTACCTTCTGAGAATTATAAGTTTAATATCTGAAAGGCCATCAAAGATTTGCACCCAATACCCACTCTAGTTTATCAGTAGAAACAAAAAGTAGCTATAGTCTGAATATCCCATGTATAGAAATAGTTAACTAGGTAAAAACAGAAACCTAAAATAGAACAATTATCTGAAGTCATTAAAAATTATAGTTATGCCCCAGGTGGTGGTGACATGCACCTTAAATACCAGCACTGGGGAGGAAGAGGCAGGCAGATCTCTGAGTTTGAAAAATAGAACAACAACAACAAAAAAGGTCAAAGTACAATATATCAAGTACATAAGGGGAAACACCTAGAGGAATGGGCTGACACGTGACTGAAAAACATCTCTGACTGATGACATCCCGTAGCCGTGGTGGCTCACACCTGTAATCCCAGCACACAGGGTGTAGAAAGAGGAGGATCAGAAGTTCCAAGCCATCCCAGCACTCAGGATGCAGAGACAGGTGGAGCTCTGTGAGTTCGAGGCCAGCCTGGTCTACAGAGTGAGTTCCAGGACAGGCTCCAAAGCTACAGAGAAATCCTGGCTCAAGAAACCTAAAACAAGGGCTGGAGAGATGGCTCAGTGGTTAGGAGCACTGGCTGCTCTTCCAGAGGTCCTGAGTTCAATTCCCAGTAACCACATGGTGGCTCACAACCATCTCTAATGATATCTGGCGCCCTCCTCTGGCGTGTGGGCATACATGGAGGCAGAATGTTGTATACATTAAAAAAAAAAAAAAAAGAAACCTAAAACAAAGTTCCAGGCCAATCTGGGATGCTGGAGAATGTGTCTCAACCTCTTCCTCCATTTCCCCCCCTAAAATTTCTAAAATGTACATGAAGAACTCATAGTACTTTAATGGTAATGGAAAAATTAAGTTATACACTCCTAAAAGAGATTTAAAAGAAAAAGAAATGTAGTTGTCTTTTTTTTTCTCTTTGGGGGCCCACCACCCAGCTCCCAAATAAATATACAGATTTTTTTTCTTACTTATGAATGCCCACCCTGAGCTTGACTTATTTCTAGTCAGCTTTTCTTAACTTAAAGTATCCTGTCTACCTTTTGCCTCTGGGCTTTTCCCTTTCTCTATTCTATATACCTTTCTTTCCTTCCTACTCGATGGCTGGTTGTGGGGCTGGGTGGCTGACCCCTGGTGTCCTCCTCTCCTCCCTTTCTCACTCCTCTTCCTTCTCCTTTTTTCTCCTTCTAGTTATTCTCTCTACCTGGCAGCCCTGCCCATCCCTCTCCTGCCTAGCCATTGGCTGGCCCACTCCTTATTAGACCAATCAGGTGTGTTAGGCAGGCAAAGTAACACAGCTTCACAGTTAAACAAATGCAACATAAAAGAATGCAACATATCTTTGCATCATTAAATATTCCACAGCATAAATGAATGTAACACATATTCAACTACTATTCCACGACAAAGAAAGGCAGAGAAGTGGCCTATTTTAGATTGAGCCTGGTAGTCTGAGTTCTGTGATTTGACTTATCTACTTTTATAATATAAAAATATTGTTTTAATATATTGGTGTATCTCCAGGAGACCTGGGTCAGATCTGGCTGATCCATGCACATAAGCACACGCAGCCTCCTTATCCCTGCAGGCCTTAGTCTATCAGCCTCATGCCAGTGGCAGCAGGTTATAGAGCCCATAACCTAGACTCCAGAGGTGACCACACCTGAGGAACACTCGTGACAGCAGGGAACAGACAAGACACTAACAATGGCATAAGTCTGGGGCCCAGAACACAGCAATTCTACTCCTAGGTACAGAACCAGAATACATAATACACATATGAATATTCATTATGACATCATTTATTACAGCAAAAAACTGTCAAGACACTGGGAAAGTTTCATATTTGTCAAAAGAAGGATGTATATATAAGTTTTGGTATTTTTGTATAGTGGAGTGCATAATCAAACTGGCATTGGCATGGATAGGTCCCAGATCAAGACTTGGGCAAAAAACTAAGGAGTAAGTAGCAGTTTGGTTTCATTAATATTACTTATTATATAATATTTTATATTAATATGCTTTTCTTATACAAATATATTATTTTCATTTATAAATATATGAGTTTCTATCAGGCTTTCAGGATGACTCCATTAAGTTAAAAACGCTGTACACCTATCGACTACTTATGGATCTCTACAGAGGCAGTACCTGTAAATGGCTATGCATGTAAACAAGGGAATTTCTGAGAGCTGTTTCCTCTGTAGATAGAGGAAGGGGAAGGACAAAAGGAACTCACCCCGTTCAATGGGCTTAAAGTCTGGACTGAAGAAGAGGGGAAGGAAGCCCAGCACCTCTCAGCATTCACCTCTCTTTGCTTCCCATGATGTAATACAACCAGTTGGTTCAAGCTCCTGCTGCTGCGCCTTCCCCATCGTGATGGACTGACTGACCACACCCTGATGGACTGACCACACCCTGCAACGGCAGGCTTCAGCTCAGGACCCACCTTGGAACAGGTGTCCTCATGACCCTCTTGGGTTTGGTCTTTCTGCTCCAGGGCTTGTGTCACCCAGCGCAGGCTCATGCCTACCACTTGCATCAGGACGGGGAATCGCCCAGCCTAAAAATCCTAAGTTTTGTTTGATCTTTCTCAAGCTTACCCAGATGTCAGTGCCTCTGCTTTCTGGGGTTTATTTTGCATTTACTAATCTGTCTCCCTCATCTTTTCCAATCTTTGTAAAAAAAAAAAAACAAAAAACAAAAAACAACTGTGCTCAGTTCTGGCTAGCACCAAAATTCTGAGAAAATCTAAACTGTGTTGTCTCTCTGGTGCCCTTGCCTGGCATTGGCATTAGGAGAGTCGGCTCGGAACCCCAGTAGCAAATAGAAATGACTTGAGGCACACCATACCTCTCTCAGACCTGCCTTTCCTCCCCAGTAAAGGGCAACCACAGCTCTACGTCTTCAGCTCGGTGTGTCATCGTGGTTGCAGAATACATCCCTCCTTTACCAAATTTACAAGTGCAGGGACTATCTGACTGGGTTTGCCTCACACAAGGTAATGCATTCATTTGCTTTTCCTAGGGTCCAATTTAGTGATTAATGTTTTAGGCCTTGGGCTTGGGATGGTTTCTTCCCACCTGGCCACCTCCCCTTCTTCCACTGCTCCTCTCTTGCAGGGACTCCTCTTCCAGACTACCCTAGGCTCCCAGACTCCTACAGTAGAAGCTGGGTCCCAGCCTGCCGCTCAGATGAGGCTTTCCAGTGGTGCTCAATCTTGCAGACCCTCAGAACCCCAGGAGCAAAGAAAGAAAGAAAGAAAGAAAGAAAGAGAAAGAAAGAAATAGAGAAAGCGTAACAACACAGGCAACAAAACCTTCTCTCTTCTAGGTTCCCACCCATCTCCAGAAAATACAACTGCACCCTAGGGGTAGCCTAGGAGTGGCATGGCATGCTACAACTTTCTCTTGGACTTCTCCCATCATCCTAACAAAGAGGAGAGTCAGCCAGGTGTGGTGGTGCACGCCTTTAATCCCAACACTCAGAAGGCAGATGCAGGTGGGTCTCTGTGAAGTTTGAGACCAACCTGGTCTACAAAGCTAGTTCAGGACAGCAAAGGCTGTCCTTTCTCTCTCTCTCTCTCTCTCTCTCTCTCTCTCTCTCTCTCTCTCTCTCTCTCTCTCACACACACACACACACACACACACACACACACACACACACAAACAAAAACAAAAAACCAAAAAAAAAAAAAACAACGAGGAGAGACATCACATTTTCCTTGATTCCATTTCTCAAATTCTTTCTTGGAAATCGTTTTGTAATTAACAAGTTCAATTCAGTTCTTCCTCTAATTTTACATTGGACAACTTGTGAGGTAGACATAACAGAAGTAACCACCAAGCTGTCCTGGTTTTCTCCCAGGGTTCTCATATTTACATCTATTTTTCCTGGTCTTAGGACCCAGTTATCATCTGCCTGTCAACGGGACTCACTGTTCAGTTTCCATAGACAAAATCAAACCCAGCTATACGTGGCCATAGCTTAGCTCTGAAGACTAAATGGGACGTTTCCTGTTAATTTGGGTTTATTCACATCCAAGAATTTATGATTGAGTGTAGTTCAAGAATAATGCTTTAGCAATCTACAGATTCAATGCAATGCCCATCAAAACTCCAGCAAAATTCTTCACAGACTTCGAAAGAACGGTACCCAACTTCATATGGAAAGCAAAAAACCGAGGATAGCCAAAACAATCCTGTACAATAAAAGAACTTCTGGAGGCATCACAATCCCTGACTTCAAACCCTACTACAGAGCTACAGTACTGAAAACAGCCTGGTATTGGCATAAAAACAGACAAGAGGACCAATGGAACCAAATCGAAGACATGGATATTAATCCACACACCTTCAAACACCTGATTTTTAACAAAGAAGTTAAAACTATAAAATGGAAAAAAGAAAGCATATTTAACAAATGATGCTGGCATAACTGAATATCAACATGTAGAAGAATGAAAATAGATCCATATATGTTACCATGCACAAAACTCAAGTCCAAATGGATCAAAGACCTCAACATAAAGCCAGCCACACTGAACCTCATAGAAGAGAAAGTGGGAAGTACACTTGAACACATTGGCACAAGATACCACTTTGTAAATATAATCCTAGTAGCACAGACACTGAGAGAAACAGTTAATAAATGGGACCTCCTGAAACTGAAAAGCTTCTGTAAAGCAAAGGACATGGTCAACAAGACAAAATGGCAGCCTACAGTATGGGAAAAGATCTTCACTAACCCCACATCAGACAGAGATCTGATCTCCAAAATATACAAAGAACTCAAGAAATTGGTCATCAAAAGAACAAATAATCCAATAAAAACTGGAGTACAGACCTAAACAGAGAACTCTCAACAGAGGAATATAAAATGGCTGAAAGACACTTAAGGAAATGTTCAATATTGTTAGTCATCAGAGAAATGCAAATCAAAACAACTCTGAGATTCCATCTTACACCTGTAAGAATGGCCAAGATCAAAAACACTGATGACAACTTATGCTGGAGAGGTTGTAGGGAAAAGGGAACACTTCTGCATTGCTGGTGGGAGTGCAAGCTGGTACAGCCCCTTTGGATGTCAGTGTGGCGATTTCTCAGAAAATTAGGAAACAACCTTCCTCAAGACCCAGTAATACCACTTTTGGGTATATATCCAAAGGATGCTCAATCGTGCCACAAGGACATGTGCTCAATTATGTTCATAGTAGCATTGTTTGTCATAGCCAGAACTTGGAAACAACTTAAATGCCCCTCAACCAAAGAATGGATAAGGAAAATGTGGTACATTTACACAATGGAGTACTACACAGCAGAAAAAAAGACATCTTGAATTTTGCAGGAAAATGGATGGAACTAGAAAACATCATTTTAAGCCGGGCGGTGGAGGCGCACGCCTTTAATCCCAGCACTCAGGAGGCAGAGGCAGGCGGATCTCTGTGAGTCTTCTGTTAGGCTAGTCTGCCCAAATCCAGACAACAGGTTTCTGGCTGATGGAGCAGAAGGAACTCCATCACAAAGCTGTGGCTATAGAGTAAACAGACTTTGAGCAGTGCCTTTTTCTCTAAAGAAGGATCTAAGATTTGAACCCAGGCAGCCAGAAACAAGTGTGCTTGGTAGGCCATGCTTGGGAATCCCCTGGTGTCAGTTCCTACTTCCCTAGAGGCCTGGGTTGCAGCGTGATGCTGAGAGTCACTTCTCTCATGGCTGAGTCAGTCTTCGGGTTAAATGGGGTAGTCACACTCATAAGTCTCCATAGGTATTTGACTAAAGACTGGCTGTGAAAGATAAGTCATATTATCCTTTATACTCAAACACTCATCCCAAGGATAGGGGTGGAAGAGTGCTTGGTAGAAGAGATAGGGAAGTACCAATTAGCAATGGTAAAAACTTAGCACAGATTTCTGTGAGTTCGAGGCCAGCTAGGTCTACAAAGTGAGTTCCATGATAGGCAGAACTGTTACACAGAGAAACCCTGTCTCAAAAAACCAATAAATAAATAAATAAAATTAAGAAATAAGCAATTGACTGTAACTGGTATATATTTAATATTTTTGAGATTCTTGGTGAGTAGGTAGCATTTCATTGTTTACTTTTCTACTCTTTCAAAATAACCTTCTGTGCTAAATGCTTCATGTCCTATGTATGCCACTTGAGCCTCACAGGTGCTATAATTCTCATGTAATAGATTAGAGAGCTGAGAGGAAGCGAGATGGTTAGCTGTGCTCAGGGCTAAGGGCTGAGGGCTGAGCAGCTGGGACTAACCATGGCTCCTACCCCTGTGGCACTATGTCTCTAGTTCTTCAGCACCACACATGATACTTTGGTTTTTACACACCCTATTGCAGACCAGTCCAGTCAGTTTCAAAGCAAGTATTTACCCACTGGTAAGATTTCAATTCTGGCAATGGCTTGGTCTATGAAAGGGTGAGATCAAGCTCATGGAGATGAGAGAGATTTTTGTATCTTGTTCTGAACCTACTTTTGGTCCCCATTCCTTCTCCTGTTGCCTAACATCAACTATCAAGAATTCTAACCAGTTATTTAACCCCATATTTGATGAGGGCCTTCTATGTGGAGAATCCTGGAATGAGGAGAATCCTTGAATGAGATCTTGGGAACAAAGAAATGAACCCAATATTGTTCTTACAAAAATGGCCATCACTGCATACAGCTCCAGTAGAATCTGTCTTCTAGTCCAAATCCAAGGCAGGTGTCTTGGGGTTTCTATTGTTGTGAAGAGACACCATTGCTATTGGATAATGCTCTTGTATACTGTAAAGATTTGTCACTCATATTGGTTTAATAAATGCTGATTTTCTAGTACCAGGTAGGAAGTATAGGCGGGATGACCAGACTAAGAGAATTCTGGGAAGAGGGAAGGGTGAGAGACACAGTCACCAGCCAGATATAGAGAAAGCAAGATGAGAATGCCTCACTGTTAAAAGTCACGTGGCTAAACATAGACAATAATTATGGGTTAATTTAAGTTGTAAGAGGTAGTTAATAGTAAGCCTGAGCTAAGAGACCAAACAGTTTATAATTAAAAAAGCCTATGTGTGTTTCTTTGGGACTGAACGGCTACAGGACCAGGCAGAACAGAAACTTCTCTTTATACACCATGATCACGGCAACACTTATAAATGAAAACATTTCATTTTGCGGGGGGGGGGGTGGCTCACTTACAGTTTCAGAGTTTCAGTCCATTATTATCATGGTGGGGAACATGGTGGTGTGCAGGCAGACATGGTAATGGAGAAGTGGCTGAAATTCCTATATTTTGTAGGCAACAGGAAATCAGGACAGGAACTCAAAGAGGGCAGGATCCCAGAGGCAGGAGCTGATGCAGAGGCCATGGAGGGAACCTGCTTACTGGCTTGCTACCTATGGCTTGCTCAGCCCACTTTCTTCTAGAACCCAGAACCATCAGCCTGGGATGGTACCACCCACCATGGGCTTGGCCCTCCCCCATTGATCACTAAATGAGGAAATGCCTTACAGCTGGATCTCATCAAAGCATTTCCTCAACTGAGGCTCCTTCCTCTCTGATGACTCTAGCTTGTGTCAAGTTGACACACCCAGCCAGTACAGCAGGCATCACTAATCTATCTGTCTATTAATTCCCGGTGTGTCTAAGTGTGACCTCTGACGATCCAGACAACACAGGAGAGAACTGTCACTCAGGGTGGTAGGGGCTGACATCTACTGAGCACTTACTGTGTGCTCTATGCTTACCACATTCCCTATTGTGTTACTTCCACAGGACTCTTGAAGACGCTGTCAAATCTTTATCTTATGGATGAGCAAACAGCCTTCGAGAAGCTCCAACTCTTGTTCCTCCGAGGAGGGACCTAGGATTTGAACCCCGGGTGGTCCAAAGCAGAGTGCTGTGTGCTTACAAACTTTTCTGTTTTCCACCTGCCGCCTTCTGCTTTCCTTAGTGCCGATCTGCCGGGGCTTGAGGGCAATGGGAATTTTACAGCCCCTCTCTGCTCTGGCTGCTCCCTTGGCGCTCCGCAGCCAATGAGCGAGAGGCTCATTTCACAGAAGGAAGCACATATGGGCTATGACATCTCCAAGGTGACAGCTGAAGTGATAGGAAGAAATGGAAGTGGGACTAGTGAATTCCCAGGCCCAGACCTCTAGATTAGCCCAGGCACCCTGGGGACTGGGAGGAGTTTTATAAAAGCCTCTTCTTAGTCCTCAAAGCCTAACATGGTTTTAGTTCTGTAAACACACCTGGGACCTAAGAGCAACGCAAACAACTGACCTGGGAACCTGCCTGATATTTTGTACAAAGGAGTTGTAGGGGAAGTGACTGGCGTGAAATAATTCACTGAATTTTCTGACCATCAGCCTGGCTCTGCACAGTGCTTGCTGGGCCACCTGCACTAATAGGTCCAAGGTTAAACTGGAAAAAAAAAAAAGCCCAAGGACTTTTCAGTCAATGTTGTGCACCAGAGAGCCTGCCAACCCTCATTAGAAGTAAGAAAAAGAAAAGTCGATTCTGCACTAAATAAATCTTTGCTATTTCTACACAGTCATGGAACTGTCTGTGGCTAGAGACATGAAATAAAAATGTAGGGACCCCCCAAAAAAAATCTCAATTTGTCTGACTTCAAACCAAACAAACAAAAACCTCAAACGTTTCTGAAAGGCTGATCTAATTAGCCACATTCTTTTCTTTTAGCCATAGTTAGACAGCTTTCTTTCTACCACCCCATAGAAGGATTATATATCTAACTAGATTGGCGGGTCACCTTGGATAACTGTCTCCACTCTGCATTCTAGAAGCAGAAAAGAATTACTCACAGACGGCTTATCAGTTGACTTGTTGACTATGTCACCTCAAATGCTTGACCTCCTGGGACTGGTGAATGGCATCTTATCTGGGAGAAGAGTAACTGTATTAGCTGCTTGTCTATTGCTGTGATAAACTATCATGACCAAGGCAACATATGGAAGGATTTATTAGGGCTTATGGAGAGTCCATAGTGCCAGGGGAGACATGGCAGCTGCCAGCTGGAGAAGGAATCCAAGCTATCACAGCCCCACCTGCACACCAAAGGTAGAGGGTGAATTAGAAGTGGGGCCGGGTTAGAACCCTCAAAGCCTGCCCCCAGTGATGTATTTCCTTCAGCAAGGCTGAGCTACCCAAAGCTCAATAATGTTCCCAAATAGTGCTACCAACTGGGTACCAGGTGTTCAAAAGCCCGAGCCCATAGGTGATAGTTCCCATTCAAGCACCGCAGTCTTGTTGCAAACAGAATCAAATTAAGATGAGACTGGCTGGGTTTGGGGGACTCCTGAATCCAGTGGTTGGTTATCCTCATATATAGCGAGACACACAGAGACACAGGGAGAAGTCACAGGCCAGTGGAGAAGAGGGTCAGGTTACAAACTGAGGAGTGAGAGGTCACTGGCCACCACTGGAAGCTGGGGGGAGTCAAGGAAGCATTTTCCTTGAGTACTTCTGAAGGAATGGGGCTACTGTTGACACCTTCATTTTGAACTTCCAGTTTCTAGACTGGAAGAAAAGATCTATTTCTATTGTTTAAAGCCACCAAGTGTCTGGTACTTTATATGGCAGGTTGCAAAGTATCTGTGGAAAGGAATTCGAGGATAGACCCATACTTTTCTTTTCCACACTTTCTTTCTCAGGGACCCTTTGAGGAGGCCTTCAGTCAGCCTCACATCTCATCAATGGCTCCAGCGCTGTGGCACTGTCTGGAAGTCAATAATGGTCAAGTATAGAGCACAAGAAGCTTCCTTCCAGTGGGGACAGTCCGGAGGGACACCTGCCTGCTTCTGCTTAATAGAGCTTGACAGTGGCATCTAGTTGGGCACAGTGGAAGCACTTAGGGACATTTAAAAGCTGCTGGCTCCTTGGTTTAGTAGCAGGGATTCTGATTTAACTTGTGGAATGCCATTGGGCATCAGGACATTTAAAAGCTGTCCCTGTGACTCTAATGCAAATGTAAAGCAGGGTGGACAGGTGTGGATTTCAGGCCATTGGCATGAGACCTTCAAATGACTATCGTGAATGAAAATACAAATTAACAAAAACATTAGCATCCATATGAAAGACAAAGATAAATAAAAAGGTGACAACCAGGCTGTAACTAAACTCTGCACTGAAATGTTCAAATACATAAAAAAAAAAAGCATGGGTGACTTTGTAAGGAATGGTCCCAGTCCGTGCAGCTCTGAGAGAAGTGAAGGGAATCTGACTGGTTTTGTCCATTGGAGCTCCCAGCACAGGGACAAACACACAGCAAGAAACACCAGACACTCTTTTCAGAGTAGGTTTGGCAACATCTTCCCTTCTTTAAATAAATCTGGATCATCACATTATCCCCCAAACATTCTTGTTTCCTATGGCAAGCCCAGTTCTTCTTAATTAGTTAAATGCAATGTACAGAAAGCCTTGTTTTAGATGGCTTAAGAGCTGGCTGCTCTTATGTGGGGCATAAGCACCATATCAGCACTGTTTAATCCATGTGTGTAGTGTGTTTAGATCCAGTTTGGGGGCCTTTAAAGTTCTATGCTTTAATCTCAGAAGTTATGCTTGGTGATCCTGCTTGCATGGCGCACTGTTGTCTATCTTTGTGATTTATTTGTTGCCAAGCTTTTTTCTAAGTAGCAAAACCTCTAATTATCCCATCATTTCTTAAGAAAACAATCCACTTAAGACATGCATTTCAACAAAGCACTTTTGTGTAAAGGTAGGAATTGCCTATCCTCATAGGAACTGTTTAGAGCTATGTGGACACAGATTAAGGGAGGGGTGGATGTTGGGTAAGACAGCCACTGTATTGAAGGAGGCAGGTGGATTGTGAAGCTTGTTTCCATGATGTAGCATCAATGATATTGTATGTTTTTCCTCTTTCTAACTATGCATGTTTGGTTATATATAAGCAAGGATGGGCAGCTAATTAGAAGGGTAGAAGGGTAGTCAGTCAGATTTAACTCTGTGTGTCAAACCTGATGGCTCTATGGGTTGTGGCTGTTTGGACCACTGGGTTGAAAATGGCTCTGAGGTTAAGTCCACATTGAGGGAAAGGGTTCCGAGACTGAGTCACAATGCCTTGGCCACAATGACATTGGAAATGGAAGCAAGAATGCCAAGTATGCTCTGAGATCTAGGCCCTTGTTTAGGAAAACTGAGTCCTTGGTTAGTGTATTAGTCAAGGCTCTCTAGAGGAACAAAACTGATTGTGTGTGTATGATTCATTAGAATGGCTTACAGTCTGTGGTCCAGCTAATCCAATAATGGCAGTCTACCAATGGAAGGTACAAGAATCTAGTAGTCGTTCAGTCCATGAGGCCGGATGACTCACCTGTCTTCTGTATACACTGGAATCCTGGGGAAATAGGCTCTAATGCCAGTGGAGGAATGAGCTTGCCAGGAACAGCAAGCAGGCCAAGAGAGCAAGCTTCTCTCTTCCATGTCCTTTACATAGGCTGCCAGGAGAAGGTGTGGCCCAAATTAGGGGTGGACCTTCCCACCTCAAAAGATCTGAATTCAGAGTTGGTCTTCCCACTTCAAATGGTTTAATTAAGAAAACAATCCCTCACAGGTGTACCCAGCCACTTGGGTTTTAGTGAATTCCAGATGTAGTCAGGTTGACAAGCAAGGAGAGCCGCCACAATTAGCCCCTTGCCTTTGTGCTGCTCCGGAAGTGCTGGTTACTTTCTAAGCAACCATATGCCCATGCTGGAGACTCACTGTTTGCTCAAAGATGGCTGGCTCTTGGTTAAAAGCCCAGCTGAGAGATTCTCTAATATGGAGACATATTTAGTTTGGGATTAACTAAAGCCTGCACAATCCTCTCTACTATGGCTGTTCACTCCCTGCCACCTACTACTCTATGTGCGCTCATTCATAAGAAAATCTGTGATGCGTGTGAAGTGTTTATGAGCCTAGTGCAAGAAGCCAGTGTTTCAGAGAACAATGGCCAATGTACACCCTTCAGCTCCATGTCCAACGGTTCTTTGGAAAGCTTCAGGTGACAGGTTCCATGCCCTCATATATCCCACCATTTGCCAGCATGCTGTGCAGTCAGTGCCAGCCCACACCACACATTGGTGGGCATCTGACCAAGGCACCTCATCTGGGAAGTTACGGCCCCACAGGTACACTGCTGTGGGAGCAGAGCCTGGTGGATTTTTCTTTTCCTCCTTACTTCTCATCCTCAGCACAACCCTGTTGCTAGGCTTTGGATCTTGAATGTTTCCTAAAGGCCCATGTGATGAATGCCTGTCTCTAGCATAGAGTGTGCTTTTGGGAGGTGCGAGAATCTTCAGAAGGTGGAGCATAGTGGGAGGAAGTCAGGCCATGGGGGCATTGGTGTGGGAGGTCCTTCTGTATGTGTGATTTTATTGGTTAATGAATAAAGAAGCTACTTGGGCCCATGACAGGGCAGAATATAATCAGGCTGGAAGAGACATAGCAAGAGAGCAGGCAGAGTCAGAGAGACGCCACATAGCTGCTGAAGGAGACAGATGCTGGAACTTTACCTGGTAAGCCACAATCTTGTGGCAATACACAGGATAACAGAAATGGTTAATTTAAGATGTAAGAGCTAGCTAGAAATACGCTAGAGTCATTGGCCAAGCAATGTTGCAATTAATATAGTTTCTGTGTGATTATTTCGGATCTGGGTGGCCAGGAATAAATGAGCAGCCTCTGACAACAGGGCATGATACTGAAGGGACCCCAGCTTCTTCTTTCCTTTTCTTTTTGATACCCAGTCATCAGGAAGGAGACAGACCTCCTCTGCAGTGTGATCCCACTGTGGTGGTTTGTCCTGCTGAATCCCAAGGCAATAGGACCAAGTGACTGTGAACTGAAACCTCTGAAACCATAATAAACTGTTCCTTCTTAAAAGCTGACGCCTCAGGCATTTTGTCAAAGTGATGCAAAGTTAACACAAGCACACAGCCAGAATAACTACCAGAGTCACCTGGAACCACACAACAAAACTGAATTCAACCCATGACCAGCGGGTATCACTCCCAAATAATTTACAATAACTTGTGTAAGTGTTCATGCATGTGCATATTCCTGTGCAGGTACAAGTATGTACAGGTACACATGTACATTTGTAAGCTTGCATGTGAAGGTCAGTAATAAATGTTAGATGTTTTCCTCAATTGTACTCTGCCATACTTTGAAAAGGGATCTCTCACTGAACCTAGAGATTGCTGATCCAGCTAGACTGGCTGATGATGGAGCCTTGGGAATCTGCCTGTTTTTGCTTCCACCCCTCCTCTTCCCCAGCTGGGGTTCCAGGTGTGTCTCCCCAACCCCCCAGGTACTGGGGGTTACATCATGTTTGCACAGCAAGTACTTCACTGACTGAGCTATCTTCCCAGTACCACACAATAACTTCCTTTCTATAGGATTTTTAGAAGTCAACACAATTACATAACTTCACCATCACAACGTACAAAATCCACAGGCCCCCAAATCACAAACCCCTGACTTAGTATTTAGGAGGCCCAAGGTATCCTGAGATTGAGTGAGAGAAACTTCGACTGTAAGACACAGAACCAAACCCAGAGTGCCTGGTCCCAAGGTCCATATGGAAAGAGAAGCAAATGTTTGCTTGAGTTGAGGACACTAGCGAGTGATTGAGAGGTGTCGAGGCCCTGACACAGAGGACAAAGCATAGGCTCATGCTGTGTTTATGCAGAATGCAAAGGCTGGGCTCAGCTGATATAATTTGAGAGAACTAGAGGATCTGGCCATCCGGAGGCTGTGGCAGCGGCCTTGCGACTAAGCTCCCGTTCACACAGGCAGGTTTTGCATGATGGAGTTTTGGAGTCTGGTGTCTGTGGCATGGCTCTGGCGCTCTAGAGCTGAAGGCTGGGTTAGGCTCATGTTCTGGGACTCATCACCTTTTAACTGGTGTGTGTATTGGGGGGGGGCTGGATTACAGAGAAATTTGGTCACATGTTTCCCCTTTCAAAATCTAATCCTCTTCCCTGTTTCCCTCCCAGATCGAAGTTAATGGCCCAGTCACTACCAGAGTCCTCCAACAGGGACTCTAAAGTCATGCTAGCTGCTTCCTTCCCCTCAACACAGCTACTACTTGTAGCTGTCAAATTTGCTTACTAAATATATGTTGAATAACTCCTCTTAGTCTTCCATTCCCTACTTCAAAGCTCGCCGCATCCTACCCATACCTGTACCACCGAAACGTGTCTAGGCATGACACCATGAGCCATCTGCTGCATAGCATAAACCAGCAGTCCCAAAGGACAGTGCCGGTCACAGCACTCCCATTTACTCTGGGCCAGGCACTGTTGCAAACCCCAAGCTACAACAATGATCAAAACAGCCATGTATCTGCCCTCAGGGAGCAATGGAGAAAGGGAAGGCAGATAAGGAACTGGGATTTGGTAAAGTATGAGTGTGTCACAGCAGAGGAGAAAACAAACAAAGCGAGGGAGGGCAGTGGGGAATGGGGAACCTCTGCTGGGGGCTGGGGCTGCAATTCTACATAGCAGAGTGCCTTAGCTAGTGTTCAGTTGCTGTGAAGAGACATCAGGACCAAGGCAACTCTTATAAAAGAAAGCATTTAATTGGGGGCTGGCTTACAGTTTCGTAGGATTAATCCATTATCATCATGGTGGGGAGCATGGCCACACGGCATGCAGGCAGGCGTGGTGCTGTAGAAGTAGCTAAGGATTATATCCTGATCCACAGGCAGAGAGAAACAGAGAGAGAGAGAGAAAGAATGCTCAAAGGCCATCCCTGGCGATACACCTCCTCAATACGCCTCCTCCAACAAGGACCCCTCCTAATTTTTCCAAGTTGGGGTTTAAGCATACAAATCTTTGAGTCTACAAGGGTGATTGTCATTCAAACCATCACAGAGACTTCACCACAGAAATCTCTATGGGAAGAGATTACAGGCCTTAATGAATTCAGCAAGTAAGCCTTGCTGGTTTCTGAGGGAACAGCTCTTCCCCAAGTGCGAAGACCTGGAGTCCAAAGAACCCCTGGCCTGCTTAAGAGATAGGGGACTGGTGGGTCTAGAGAACTGAACAACCAGAAGCCATGTGCAAAGAGGTAACATGGGCTAAGTCACGGAGGGTCGTGGGTGCCTGTGGGGGACCTGGATAGGAGGTGAAGCCTATTGGAAGCTTGGTCTGGTTTATTGCTTAATGAGGCCACTCTGGCTACTTGTTGTGAGACTAAACTTTTCCGGGGAGACACAGCACACATGTCTGTCTACCCAAGACAGGGATTACAAAACAGGCCAAAGTATGGAGACCACCAACATGGTGAACCAATGAGCTTTACTGGGGTTACTTATAGGAATGTGGGTGAAGGGTTACTTACATGAGCAGAAATGACTCAAACACAGCTGCATCACCAAAGCCCACCCAGCACAGGTGACAGCTCACAAAACCTGGAAGCCGGGAGCACACTGCACAGCCCGCAGGCAGCTCAGCAGCTTGGACAGTGTCCTTTCCAGGTGACTGGTCTAAACCTCTTCCAGGCAGCTCGGCTGGCTTCTGCATCTTCCAGGCAGCTGGTCTGCTCCAGAGTTTTCTCTGCAGCTTTTCTCCTCTGAGAGCCTTTCTGGAAGCTCAGCATCCTTCTATCTGAGAGGGACGCTTGGCTTTTTATCGTTTACTCTGGCAGGGAGGCAGGCCTAGAAAATCTGGTCAGTTTCAGAGACTTCCTGAAGCTTTTTTGAGTTGTTTGCTTTCCTGTTTAAGGAGCTTTCCTGCAGGATGGATTGTTTAAATTTCCAGGGAAACCCTTGTACAACACTACTGTGTTGGAAGTAGGGATAGGGGTTGGGGCAGGCAAACCTCTCAGAGAGCTATTGTAGGAACACAGGTAGGGGACAATGGTGGTTTGTATGAGGATGGTGACACTGGAAGTGGTAAGGGTGGTTGCCTTCAAGTCCTGAAGACTTGAAGCTTACAACGCCTGTTGACAGGCTAGATGAGAGATAGGAGATAAGAGGCAAAGATGAACATTTTAGCTGGAGGAACTGGAAGGATGGGGTGGCTGTTCCTGGGACGGGCAGCCTGCGAGGAGCAAGTTTTAGAGACAGTTCAGGAGCTCAGTTTTGGGCATGGTGGTTTGGGATGTCTCTTAGGTCTCCAGGGGGAGGTGTCTGATGTGCAGCTGATTGTGTATTCCTGGAATTGGGGCTGAAAATGAGGCAAAGGCAAGTGTCTAGCAGTCGACAGCTAGTGGGTGGGATCTAGAAGGTCTGACACTGAGCGGGAGCTCCACGGTGAGTGTAGATAGAGAACAGATCCCCAGAGATGAGAAGGGACCTGCGAATATAAGAAGCAGGGTTCGTGGCAGGGGAAAGCCAGCCTAGAGCTCTTCGACCGAAAGTCATTGTTCAGACCAAACCGCTGTTTAGTCGAAGCTACGCAGAGATGTGGCCGCTGGGGTTAGCAAGGCAGAGGACATTGCTTGGATACAAACTCAGTCTCAGCACATTCAGTAAAAATCAGGAGGACAAAGCTGCCAGAATTACCAGTGTTTTGAGGAGTCTTGGCGTAAAGATAGACGTGAAGTGGTTGCTAGATAGGGGAATGAGATGAAGAGCATTTCTCTAAAGATTGGGGAAATAATTACATATTTTTGGTGCTTGCAGAGAGGGTCCCATTGAGAGGGGAAACGCTGATGCGGGAGTTAGAGGGATCCTGATGAGAGAGGTGGATCTGCAGTCGCAGTGATGGGGCAGAGTAGACGGATGGGAGAGGTGGCCTTTGTTGGGAGAGTTCAGCTCATCCTTAAGACGGGAAGATAAAAGCACGTACTTATTCCATGGGACCCCACTTGGAAGGTCTCCACTGCTAAGCTTCCTTCAGTAGCTCCTGGTGGTGTGTTACTTTGGGATGTGAGACTTAAAAGACCACTGCTTCTGCTCACCAGCTAAAGACCCTTCTTAATCCCTGCAGAGTGTGTCTTAGGGTTACTATTGTTGTGATCAAACACCATGACCAAAAGCAACTTGGAGAGGAAAGGGTTTTTTCACCCCCCCACAGTCCATTATAACAGTTCACCATTGAAAGCACTGAGGACAGATACTCAAACAGGGTAGGAACCTGGAAGCAGGAACTGATACAGAGGCCATGGAGGGGTGCTGCTTACTGGCTTCCTCCATATGGCTTGCTCAGCCTGCTTTCTTATAGAACCCAGGACCACCAGCCCAGGGGTGGCACCATTTGCAACTGATTGTGCCCTCCCATATCAATCACTAATTAGGAAAATGTCTACAGGCCTGCTTATAGTCCGATCTTATGGATGTATTTTCTCAGCTGAGGCTCCCTTCTCTCAGGTGACACCAGCTTGACATAAAACTAGCCAGCACAGTCAGTCTCCTCAGTCTGTAATATTCTCTCTCTCTCTCATCTTCTCTATCTTAAGATCTTGCTCAAATGTCACCTCCTCTTTTCTTCTGGGTTCCCATTTCTGTTCAAATTTGTATGCTGGCACTTGATTATTTCTGCTTCCCTACCTGCCTCCTCTCAAACTGGGGATTCCTAGAGAAAAGGTGCCCTGTCTTCTGGGTTGCAGCTAGTTGCAGCCTCTCCTCTCCTCTCCTCTCCTCTCCTCTCCTCCCCTCCTCTCCCCTCCCCTCCAGGACAGTGATCAGTACAGAGAAAGCACTGACTATTGGGTACCCTGAAGACCAAAGAGAATTCTATGACACCTTCTATTAAATTGTAAGTTTCTCATCCACAAACACACATATTGTAAGTGTCTGGCAGTATACACAGTGATGACATCACTAAGTAGAATTGAAAGACTCAGATAAATCCAGACCCCTCTAGCAGGAAAAATAGAGCCAAAAATCTATCAGGAAGAGAAAAGCCAAAAATCTAGGTTAGCTGGTTCAGTGGTTCTATTCCAGGAACTAGCTGACCATAAAGTTAGATTATAATCTTGAGAATAACTCGAGAAACGGGGAGTTACCCCCTTGTGATTATCACTGGTATTTTCAGAATTTTCCAATGATGCCCTCCCTATCCCCTTTGGGTTGTGGTTTCTTCCCCTAAATACCCCACTCCCAGCTACTCGGGGTCGAACTCCCCTACCCCTGTGTGGGAAATGAGTTTCGGCCCCAACGTGCTGGTTCCTGTCAATAAACCTCATGTGCTTGCAGCAAGGAAGGTCTCTCATGAGTTCTTGGGGGGTCGTGTTATCCCGAGACTTGAGTGAGAGTCTCCCCACTCCAGGGGTCTTTCAGAACCTTACCAGCACTCCAGAAGTCCTCCTCATCTCCCCTTGAGCTGCTGCCCAAAGATAGCCACTCTCTTCATGGTTAACATCATGCGTTAGTTCTGTTTCTATACTTTGTATTTGTGGAAGCCTGCCGTGTGCACTCTTGTTTAGCTTCTTACACTCACATTGTGAGGCTGTGGTTGATCCACTTTGTAGTATGGTGCACAGTTTGCTCCTTCTCAGGTCTGCATGGAGCCCACTGTATGGTGCCACCACAACCTGCTCATGCACTGTCATCTCTTGCCATTTGGGTTGCTTCCAGTTGCTGCTGGCTTTTACAGACAGCCCTGAGGTGAGTGTGGCTGTGTACCTGCAGGCTTTCTGCTGACAGTGTCCCTGAGAGTAGCTTTTCTGGGCCATATATTTACATCTTTAGAACGTATTATTCTAACTTAGCCAATCCAACAGCACAATTCTAGGCACTAGGACACTCATCACTAGGTGCTCTGGCCTCCGTGGACTTAGAGCTCCTTCATTTTCTTTGAGATCCTGAGACTCGGGATAAGAAAGTGACCTTGGCGAGGTCACACAGCAAGAAAGTGACAGAGCTGGTGCTTGCTCCAAGGGTCCTAATTTCTGGGGCAGTGTGAATTAAGACTAATAGTGGTTCACACCTTGGGGCTCACTTAAGGAAATTCCTCTTTGACACCACTTCTACCTGGAACCCAGAGGCAGTTTGCAAAGGCAGTGTGCTCAGCCCGTGGTGTCATGTGTTTACATTCCTTTTTATCGTTGCTGCTGTTTTTTAGACAGCGTCTCACTGTGTAGCCCTAGCTGGCCTGTAACTCGCTGGGCTGGCTCATTTTATGTCAACTCGACACAAATTAGAGTCCATTTTGAAAGAGGAAACCTCGACTGAGAAAGCGATCGTGGGTAAGCATGTGGTACATTTTCTTGATGGTGGATGGGAGCGGAGCTTCCCCTGTGTTAGTGGTCTTGGGTGCTGTAAGGAAGCAGGCTGAGCAAGCCACCAGGAGCAAGCCAGGAAGCAGAATTCCTCCTTGGTCTCTGCGTCAGTTTCTGCCCTGAGTCTGGGCCCTGACTTTTCCTTGATGATGGACCATGATATAGAAGTGTGAGATGAAATAAACCCTTTTCTCCCCAAGCTGCATTTGGTTATGGTCTTTATCACAGCAATCGAAACCCTAAGAGACTCATTGTGTCTCATTGAGACCAGGCTGGCCTCAAACTTACAGCAATCTGCTTGTCTCTCCTTGCCTTTGCAGTGCTGAGATTAAAGGTGTTCACCATCCCACTTGGCGCGAGTTTACATTTTGTGGCTAATCCGCACAGTAACGTGTCAAGCCTGGTTTCCAATGGGAAAATGAACTCAGAGGGAATGAATACTTTGCTCAGAGTTTCTGGTTCTCCCAGGAAGTGGAGGGGCTGGCATCTGAATTCATCTTACAACCATTTTAGGGAGTAGTGTGCTCCTTCTCGGGAAGCCACTGCTGTCAGGGGACCAGATAAATATTTGCTTTCCCCTCAGTCCCCGAGGTTTTTTCTCCCTGGGCACAGAGCAGCCGGTTTTCTATGAGTTTAAGAGACTGTTCAGCCTTCGAGTGTTGTGGACCAGTGTGCAAAGTGACTACACGCAGTCATTCTGTCTGAATGTGACAGTGTATGTGACAATGGCCTTTTCCATATCTTACCAGAAGGCTCTGGGTGGGACAGTGAGGCTTACCATTCAGAACAAGGGCTGAGACAATGCCAATGTTTTACTGATTAATTTTTGAGACAGCTTCTCTCAATGTAGTCCTGGCTGTCCTAGAATTCACTGTGTAGGCCAGACTGGCCTTAACTCACAGAGATCCTCCTGTCTCTGCCTACAGAGTGCTAGAATAAAAGCAAGTGCCACTATGAAAAGATAAATTAAGATAGGCATAGTGGTGCACAGCTTTAATCCCAGCACTCGGGAGGCAGAGGCAGAGAGTCTCTGTGAGTTTGAGGCCAGCCTGGTCTACAGAGTGAGTTCCAGGACAACCAGGGCTACATAGAGAGATCCTGTCTTAAAAAATAAAAACCAAAATAAAACAAACAAACAACAACAACAACCAAAAAAAAGAAGAAGAAAAAGAAAGAAGAAAAAGGGAAGAAAGAAAGAAAGAAGGAAGGAAGAAAAGATAAGTTAAAATCATTAACAGACTCAGATACTTAGCTGGTCCCTGCCCTGGTTGGGGGCAATCCACTAAGTTATCTCATATAATCCTCCCACCTCCATTTTAAGGTAAGGGCCATTATTGTCCCATTTTACAGATGAAGAGCTAGCTGGTGAGAGAGGTGAAACCACCTGCCCAAGGGCTTGCAGCTGGTTAACTGGCTGGGCAAACAGAGGGCTGGTTTAGGTTGGCTGCCATGCCCACAGGGCTAAACCCAAGGTGGCTACACAAAGAGATTTGGACTTTCCCTCTTTCCTTCCCGTTCCTCCCTCTTCCCCCTCTTCCTTTCCATAAGAATGATGTGGTGTCAGATTTCTCTTTCCACTCAGCTGGTGCAGGAGGGATGCCAACTCCCTGTTAGCTCCACCATCCCTGTTCTTTGCTTTTCCTTAGGAGCCCCAATTGGGCAAGGAGTTGGAGGCAACCTTGGGTCATAGGTGACAAAAGACAAGTGTTTTACTTAAGTTCTACAAAGGAATTGAGAAAAGCACCCACTGGCTCACCTTCTCTTGACCATCCAATCTCCTGAGGGTGGAGTGGGGGAGGGAAGAGGAGCATGGAGATGAGGAAAACGGAGACACCATCAAGAACATCCAGCCTTTTAAAATTTCCCTCTGGAGGCTGGAGAGTTGGCTCAAAGATTAAGAGCATTTGTTGCTCTTGCAGAGAACTAGTTCAATTCCCCGCACCCACATGGCAGCTCACAACCATCTTTAAATCCAGTCCCAGGGAATCAAATGTCCCCTTCTGACCTCTGAGGGCACACAGGCATGCACATGCTGCACAGATGTAAATATGTAGGCAAAACACTCATACACATGAAATAATAATAGTTATAGAAAATCTAAATTAAAATGAAAAAACTCTCTGGAGGCTGCATTGGTTAAGAGCACAGAGGATGGTGGTGGTGGCACATTGCTTTAATCCCAGCACTCGGGAGGCAAAGGCAGGCAGATCTCTGTGAGTTCGAGGCCAGCCTGGTCTACAGAGTGAGTTCCAGGACAGCCAGGGCTACACAAAGAAATAATTTCTAAATGAAAACAAACAAACAAACACTACAGAGCACTTGAGTGTAATTCCTGGCACCCACATAGCAGCTCACAACTACCTGTAATTCCAGCCCCAGGAGATCCAAGGCCTCTTCTGGCCTCTGAAGATACTGCACCCATGTAATGCTCAGACATTCATGCAGGCCAAACAACAACCACATAAAATAAAAAGAAAGGTTGAGAAGTTTAAGTTCTCTGTGACTCTTCTCGATATCTGAAATGAAATGTAGAGACATAAAAATTAGAAGATCATCAACAACAAAAATGAACATTTTCCAAAATCATGTTTGAAGAGAACAAACCTGGCAATAAACTCTTGATCTACCCGTCCACTCCCTTCTTAAATTGTTATCTCCTTCTTTTCCTTCTGAAAAATCTCATTCAACATGTGGACCATGAATATCAGCCAACCCGAGAATGAAGTAACCCAGTTAGCAGTTAAGAGCCAGCACACAGGGGCACTGCAATCCCAGCGCTGGCGGTAATTCACAGCATTGCCTGGAATGCATTACCATAAGCCTGTCTGTCTTGCAGCCTCCATACCTGTGAAAGCTATTTGTAGCCTATCAAGAGTTACTCACCTGTGAGGGATGAAGAGCTTAACTGGTGTGTGTCAAAAGGGTCAGGAGATGTTACAGTAGCATCCTCCCATGCCCCTGGTCCTGTAAAAATGTTATAATAGCAAGCATACTCCCCCCATCCCCGTAGAGAGGGCACAACTATTATTAGTTTTCCCAGTGCACTGTGGGAATGTTAAGAATCGCAGCCAGTCCTCTGGTTAAATTTTAAATGGCAACCATCTTCGAGACATCACACCAGAGACGCCACCACTTTGGGGCGTATTTTAATTTTCTTTTGTGTTCAGGCTTTTTCTACAAGTCACCCGGAGCAGATTTTTAATTAAGCCAGAAGAGCTTTTAAGAGCCTAATTAGCCAGAACTCACTTTAATATGCCTGTGGACCATGTAGGTAGCTGGTTCTTTGGAGCAGATTGGTGCAGGCAAATGCTATGCTCAGGTTAGGGGGAGCGGCGTCTGCACTCATCCCTGTACCTTGCAGGAGTCCCTACGAGGGCATCTTGTGCAGCATCAAATGCAAAGACAACTGCCAGAGTTGTCCCTAAGAAGTCCCAACTTTGAGTGCCATCCTAGGGGCTTGGAGCCCCTGGAAGTCTGCCAGGCTTTTTGGAGGTTAATTTCTGAATGAAAAAAAACATGAAATAAAAGGAGGAGGACCTGACCATTCCTGAAGTATGGAGATGGTTTTTATTGTAGATAGAAGGGAGAAAATAGACAGAAATGAGTCCAGGCTGAACATGGCTGGCAGACTAAACCGGACCAGGAGAGGAATGAGGGGGAGGGAGAGCAAGAGAGGAGCCACTGAACAAGAGGCGGCCCAGGCTAAGAGGCTAAGAGATCCGTGTAGCCTAGCCACGGGCGGGAGAGTTCAGAGTAGAGGGCAGGATATGCCAGCCACACCTGTAACAGATAGGGACTGAAGGATACAGGGAGAACCTAGCATCTAGCAGCCAGGTCCGCTTTGATATGTTAAATGGGCACCTCCTTTTGTCCTGGGTTTGAGACCTAACAGTTTCAACAACAGGAGCCAACCCCCACCCAGTCCCGTACACCCACAAATTCCCAATGAGAAGTCAGAAAAGCACAGGTTTCCAAAGCCGCTGAATGACAGGGAGCAAGCGTCTCGCTCAGATTTCTGATCCCTTTGCAAGATTATGTTTTCTCTCTGCTGCATTTAAGTGCTGTTTGGAAACAAAGAGTGCAAATATGAGACACCGTCTGCCACTGCAAAACAAAGCAGCGTAATTAGTACCTGGCATCCTAAGCAAGAGAAGGCTAGATACTCTAATTCTAGAGAGCCAAGAATGGAAGTTAGAAGAGATAAACTCACAGGGAAAATATATCGGGGACACAAAGGAGACCCTGAAAGTTAATGTCCCCAAGTTGTCCTTACTTTCTCTTTCATGCAACATCAACAGTTGTGAATGGTTTATTTTTAAAGGACTCTGGATTGTCGAATGACCTATAGGCTGTATGTTGTCCTCTGGAACGCCCTGCAGTGGCTAATGCCTGCTTTCTGGCGGTCTTTGCTGGGAAATGGAAAGTTTAAGTCACGGGTTTAAGTACCAGAACCAAGAATTAAAACGAGAGGACAAAGCATTCCCTTGGCTGTGGCTCTGAAGGTCACTCTGCAGAACAAACGTTGCAATAACAAAGAGTACGAGCGTGTTCTTTCCTTTAGAAAGATTTATCTCACCTCTGGTCCTGCTATTGCCTTGCTAGGTCTAGTGTGTCCCCGGGAGGAGGGGAGCCCCAAATCAGGACAGAGAGTAAAAGACAGCTGAGGACTGTTTCAACTGGGAGAGTCTGAGAAACCGCCCACACAGTCCTGTGTCCACCTACAGATCTGCTGTCTAGAGGGGAACGGATGTACTTGCAGTCACTACAGAGCTCCGTTAGAAGGGAGTGGACCAAAATGCAGATGTCTAGATACCCCCAGCTGCTTCTTTTGTTACACAACAGAGCTTCTGAGGCCGAGGTACCTAGAAATAGGCATTCACACAGGAGGTATTTACAGAACAGATTCCATTAGGCGGGAGGAGCTTCGGGAGGATCTGCCTGCTGGGGGACAGTGTGTGCAGTGGTGAATGAAACCAGTGCACTTCCTTCCCTGTTAAGGGTGCAACTCAGTGGGGGAGGTGGACATTATATAAAGAACACAGAAAACGGAGCCGCGGGCAGTGAGGAGCACCAAGAGCACCGAGAGCTGGGGCGATCCAGTGCAGAGGTTGGGGAAGGCTTTGCTGAGAAGACAGAAATTAGGGGAGAAGAGGGAAGATCTGGGGTGGGGATGGGGGCAGAGGGGTGAACGGGGGACCGGCACAGAAGGGAATATTCCAGAGATAGGGACTAGCTGTGCCCAGGACCTGAGACTGGGAGAAGTCTGGTAAGACCTGGGAGGGAGGAGGCCGAGGCAGTGTGGGTGTGGGTGGGTGTGGGCAGATGTCAGCACACGGCATCCAGGCTTTTCATTTTATGTTGAGGGCAGTGCACATCTGAAGCAGAGATCTTCCGTAGTCAGTTTTGCTTTTGAACATCCGACAGGCTGCGGTGGGTCTTAAGGCATTCTCAAGATCCTTGGAGTCAGGGTAGCAGGGTAGAGGTAGAACAGGATGGTGTCCTAGCAGAAGAGCCTACACTTCTCACAGTGGCTAAGGACTGGACCCAGCCTAGACGTCCACCTACAGATAAATGGGTAATGAAAATGTGGTAGGTTTAAACGAAATCATGCCTTTTAGAGGAAAATGATGGATGGAAGATCATTATGTTAAATAAGCCCAAATCAGAATGTGTGTGTGTGTGTGTGTGTGTGTGTGTACTCATGAAAGTAGAAATGGGACCATGAAAGGATAGGAAGAGAGCTTTTGTTTCATTTTGTTTTTAGAGATAGGATTTCTCTGTGTAGTCCTGGCTGTCCTGGAGCTTGCTCTGTACATCAAGCTGGCCTCGAATTCAGAGATCTGCCTGCCTCTGCCTCCTGAGAGCTGGGATTAAAGGTGTGTGCCACCACTGCCTGACTGGAGGAAGAGATCTTGAGGGCAGGGAGGGTAATGGAATACATGTGACACAGATGTAGAAGGAAAGACAATTTTGGGGAGGAAGGAAACCCACAAGGGGGTCAGAGAGAATGTTGGAGAATAATGAGGTGGGGGATGAATTGCTTAGAACAAAACATAATCACACACACACACACGCACACACACACACAAATGCCAGAACAAAACCCACTACTTGAAAATTAATTTTTTTTAAAAAATGAGAGAAGATACCTTCTTCCCCGGCCATATGGTCGTTAGTATTTCAACATGTGACAATGGACATCTTCCTTGATTTGGATACCTTGCCAGGAAGGTGCCTGGGGACTCAGGAGACCTTATTATATCATCTTTGTCACATGGACGCCCCATACTCTTGATCCTTCTCCTCGATACCAGTTTCTCCATCGGCTCCTCTCAAAGCATTTTGCAAAGATATTTCAGTGTAGCAGGGGGTGGCAGCTTGGTGCCATTAAGTCACTGTGGCTACCATAACAGCAGACAGGGAGCCAACCAAGGTGGGAGTGGACATTCAAAGTTAAGTAGATCCAAAGACGAGATTGATTGGAGGAAAATTGCCACAGTCCCTCCTCCTGCCACCGTGCTAAAAGGCAGACAGTTCCTTTATTCGTGAGGTACTTTCGCTTTTGACCTGCTCAGGGTATAAGTACTTAATGTTGACCTGAGTTGTCAATCAGTGGCTTGGTAAGAACTTATTCTATAATTCTACTAATGAATAATGAGGAATTATAGAGTATTCCCAGCATGCCAGAGTCTGCTCTCAGTCATTTATGTAGACTATGATGGGAGGAAGAGTAAAGAGGGCAGTCTGGGGATTGTGTTATCTTTTACTAATATCAAAATCCGTGCACAGTGAGGAATCTGGGCCGCGTCACCAGCTGCTCCGCTGTTCCCACCGGGGAACCAGCTCTCTGCCGCTGTTCTGCAACCTCGTTCCCAAAAGGCAAAGGCGAAGCTCCAAGCTGGGGCTCCTTGCCAGCTCATCCACCGTCCAAGAGAGCGCGTGACCCCGTGCCCCCGGTTCTTATTGGATCACGCATCCAGAGAAGACCACGCCCACTGGGCCAAGCCGCCCCAATACAATTGGCTCTCAGATCGAATTCCCACAACCGGAGAGAGCCGCAGTTTCATGGATGGCGAGACTGGAAGCTGTGAGAAGCAGCCCTGAGGGAGCTCGTGCCCCAGCCCCACACCACAGACTCATATATTCTCTGCTGCAAGCTGGCCGTGTTCTGAAAATACACATTTTACAATCAGTATCCTTGCATTTTACAACCAGTATCCACCTGACTTAGGAAGCTTTCTTGCATTGAGAAGGTATGGGGACTCCCTTTCTCCCCTTTCCTTGTGACCTCAGCCCTCCTACACCTTCCCCCAGATCCTGCCAGCAGGCGGAACTTCACCTTCTCACAACAGACCCCATCATGGCTTGCGACCTCAAGTGCTCCCACCCCCGCTTCCTTTGTTCCCCTTCTGCATGCTCAGTGGGGTTTGCGGTGGCCTGAGGGCAAGGGGAGAATGGAAACCCCAAAGTCCACACAGACACTGGTATCTTTTCTGCACTCGGAGGCAGCTCCAAAGATGGCTCGATGAATGAGCAACCCCTTCAAGAGGACTGGGGCTGTTAGGGGTACTGACCAGTCCTTGGCCCTCTCTTTCCTTAACCCCAACCTCTTAGTGTCTGAACACGTTTGACCTTCAGCCATTTGGAGCCCTTTTAGTCGCCACAAAGGCACTTCTAGTGACTGGGAAGAAGCCCAGGGGCCAGTGGTTCCCTCTGGCTCCCCAGCGGGAAGACCATCCCATAGCAGGACCCGCCTCCTTGTCATATAACCCATGACAGGAGGACATCATGGACAGAGGCTTGGTCACGGCCTGCACTCCAGTGTTAGTTACTCACACGTGCGCGTGAAAGACCAGGGCCTGCCCAGGCCACCACCAGACCTCAGCCTGGCTGAAACTGAGAACCTTGAGCATGCTCCTTTCCTAGCGGGGGCTCCCCCCCTCCACCCAGTTCCGTTTGTTCAATTCCACTTCCATCTGCGTACACTGAACTCAATTCGTGCTTCTTCCTTCCCACCCGGCTTTACTGAAATTCATGAATGACAAACACAAATTGTATACTTAAAGTGTGCAATCTGACGTCTTGATGTATGTAGAGCTCCTGATGTGATTAACACAAGCACGGTAATTAATACCGGCTTCATCTCCCATATGTCCAAAAAAATCATCTATGAGCTATTCTCAGCAAATTGAAAGGCTATAATTCATTATCAACAAATTAGCAAGCTGTACTATTAGATCTCCAGGCCTCTTCACCTAGAAGTTAGACTTTGTACCTTGTTTCCTCCACTCTCTAGCCCCCGCACCCCTTATCTCCCCTGTTCCTATGAGCTCAACAACTTTTGGTTCCATACACACAAGATCACCAGCCTTTGTTTTTCCATGACTCATGACTTCATCTCTAAGAGACATCCTGTGTTTCTTGTCTCTGTGCCTGGCATATTTAGGTTCACACAACGTCTTCTAGGTCCATACCTGTTGCAAATGGCAGGATTTCCTTCTTTTAAAAGGTGAAGCATGGGACTAGAGAGATGGCTTAGAGACGAAGAGGGCATGCTGCTTTACAGAGGACCCTGCTTTGATTCCCAGCACCTATATGGCAGCTCTAGCGACTACACATAACTCCAGTTCCAGGGGGCCTGATTCTTGTGGTTCTCATAAACTCCTGTACGTACACATATATCAATAAAATAAATAAATGCATAAATCTTAAAAATAAGTAAATGGTGAATACTCTTCCATTGTATACCTGCTTGTCTGTGTCTGATTTTCTCTATCCACTTATCTGTTAGCATACTTAAATGTTCAGTACTTGCTGCTATAAGAGATGTAATTAAACAAGACGACACATGTCTTTTCAATACATTGATTTTATTTTCCTTGAATATATACCCTACAGTGATATTGCTGGGTTATATAGTAAATACTGTTTTTACGTTTTTGAAGACACTTGGTATTTTTATTTTTCTGTAACAGCTACATCAATTTACATTCTCATGGAGGCTGTGTGGGAATTTTCTTTTCTCTACATCCTTGTCGATTCTGTCTTTTGACATCTTAGCAGGTGTGAGATGGCACCTCACTTTTGTGGTTTTGATTTGCACCTCCCTGATAATGAGTGATGTCGAGTATATAGTCATAACTTGGTGGCCATTTATATGCCTTCAAGAATGTGTATCTGGGGCCGGGCGGTGGTGGCGCTGTTTTTAGTTTTTCTGTTGAGTTTTCTGAGTTCCTTATACACTTTGCACATAGATTCTTTATTGTGCATGTACCTTGCAAATACTTGGTAACTCACCTGCCTCTGTGTGCAGGAGGAGATGGGTTTGGAGAACAGACAGAGTTCCAGGTCAACCTGGCCTGTCCTTTCTGTCCGGCTTCTCATGGGTCTCTGTCCCCACCTCTGTGCACCTCCCCCTGCCTCTGTGCCCCTCCCCCAACTCTGTGCACCTCCCCTTGCCTCTGTGCCCCTGCTTTGGCATCTTCTCTTTTTGGTTTTGGCTTCTGCTGATTCTGCTCTTTAAATGTTTTCTGCATCTGCTTTTATTCTGCTGTTTTCTTTTCTTTGTCTCTTCCATTTCTTTTATTATCTTTATATATTTATTTAGTGTGTATTTACATATGCACATGCTATGTATGTATGTGCACACACGCACACACTATGATATGTGTGTGGAAGTCAGGACTACTGGGAAATCAGGGCATTTCCTCTACCATGTGGATGACAGGGGTTTAACTCAGGTCGTCAGGCTTGGTGGCAAGTTCAGTTAGACGCTGAACCATCCCACTGACCCTGTGGCTTTCATCTGTGGTTTCTATTTTGGCCCCAGATTCTCTCTCATCTGTTTCTACTGCTTTCTGCCTCCCAAGTCTCTCCTCTACACCTTCCCCCTCCCCTCTCCCTCTTTCCTTTTCTCTTTTATCCCTTTTCTCTCTCCCTCTCCTACCTTCCTGATGCTTCTGCACTAACTTCTGTTGTTGTCCCCTCTCACAACTGCTCTCCTTCTCGACTTCTCTCTCCACCTTCTTCCTTGTTTCTGCTTTTCTCTGTGTGTCAGTTTTTATTATCTACTCTGGCTTGGATGTTTTATTTCTGCTTCTGACATCTCTGCTGCTTCTGTACCCACCTCCACTTTCTGCCTGTTCTCAAGTGGCTGTAGATGCCCCTCCTCCCTCTTCTCTTCCTCCTCTTGCCCCTTTTCTTTTCCTCCTCCTCTTCCTCCTTCTCTTCTTCCTCCTCCTCCACCTCCTTCTCTATCTCTACCTCCTCTTTTCCCCCTTTACCCCCTCTTCTTTCGCAGCCTTCTCTTCCCCTCCCCTTCTCTTTTTTCTTTTCTTTTCTTTCTTGTTCAATTTGAATGCATGAAGCAGACATCTGCTTATGTTTTCTTTCTCCAGTGCTTTCTAGTGTTCTTTTAAAATTATTATTATTGTATGAGGCATGACACATATGGGACACATGTGCCGCAGCATGCACGTGGAAGTCAGGACCACTTTGAGGAGTTGGTTCTCTTTTTTTCATCCTCATGTGGGTTCCAGGGAGTCAGGCTTGAGCCGCAAGTCCTTCAACACAGTGAGTCAACTTGCTGGCCCCAGATTTTATTTTAGTTTTTTTCTTTTTTAAAGAATATGTCTTACTTAGAGTTTCTACTGCTGTGATAAACACCATGGCCGAAAAACAACTTGGGGAGGAAAGGGTTTATTTCACTTATACTCTATCCTCCAAGGAAGTCAGGGCAGGAACTCAAAGCAGAAACCTGGAGGCAAGAATTGAAGCAGAGACGGTGGAGGATGCTGCTTCCTGGACTGTCCTAATGGCTTGCTCAGCCTCTTTCTTATAGCACCCAGGACCACCTGCCCACAGCAACCTGACCCTCCCACGTCAATCATCAGCCAATAAAATGCACCACAGGCCAATCAAGTAGGGACATTTTCTTAATTGATATCCTCTCTTCTCAAATGACTCTAATCTGTGTCAAGTTGATAGATTAACAGCAAAATGGAATACACAAAAAGCCTCAATCAAACCTTCCTTTCTTCTTTTTCTACAGTGCGTAGGAAACCCTTTAGTATTCATGATTTTACATGTTCAAGATACACTCCCAACACCAGAAAGGTAATGATACCTACCTGGGGAAAGCCCCCCAGGTTCCTGTCAGAAAGGACCATTGCCACTCAGGAAAGTGGCTGGGCAGAGAGGGGTGGGGGTGGGGTGTGGCTTCCGAAATAGATCACCAGTCTGTCCCACTCAGGCCCTGGCACATGAGAGATACCCAGATCTGGTTCCCTAAGCTTTTCCATCCTTAGAGGAAATTCTAATGACCCTATGCCCAGGGCAGAAAACCAGTAACCTCAGGAACTCTTAAAGAAAAACTCAGTTGATAGGCCGAGAGTACTGCTAGGTCACAGGGCAGTCAGAGTCCGCTGAGTTCCAGCTCCTGAGCAGATGCCATCTTGGCTGTGAGCCAGGCCCCAGTGCCAGCGTTGGCAGAGCGTCGCCAGGCAACTGAGCTCCAATCAGCCACTTCCCTTGCTGCATAGACCCCTGGAGAACAGAAATGGAACTTGCCCAAATTCAGTCTTGCCTCTGGAGAGGAGATGAGGATGGTACCTAGGGAAACTGATTATAAAGCATCCCCAGGAGGGAGTCTCACCTGCTTTTACTGCCCATCCTATTCCCAGGGCCCACATCTGTCCCTAGCATGTACCAGGTGCTCATTTCTTGTGCTTACAGAGGCCTTGCAGCAGGGCCAGAGATAGCGCTTTCTCTACTTTCTAAGATTTCCCATCCCAAGATCTTTATGTTCCTAGGACTCTAGGCTGGTTCCAATGGAGTGTCTGCTGTCAAGAGGGAATCAGGGACAGCTGTTGGGAATAGCAGGGAAACAGAGGCCCAGAGGATAAAGTGACTGGAAGTGGCTCTGAAAGGGAGAGGCTTGGGGCTTGCAGGAAGGGAGGAGAGAATCCCCCTGAGGGTTGCTAGGCGTGGGAAGAGGCCTGGGTTTCCCTGGGGGAAAGATTCTTGGAAGGGTCCCATTTGGCCATTCAGCAAACTTCGTGTCCCCTTTGGGATGGGTTTTCCTGGGAAAGACTTGCACCTCTGTGACGAAAAATGGCTCCTTTTGGGTAAGTTTCTTAAAAGCATCCTTAGAAGGTGTGACTTGCAACAGAAGGGCTGATAGCTCAGGTGCCAAGGGCCTGGAAAGGGCTGCCCCACGCTTGGCTCTATTTGGACTTGCAAATAATGACTCATTGCCAAGTACACCCACTGGCTTTGCAGGATGGAGAAGGGGACGCGCCAGGCCGCTCAGGGAGCCAGTGGAAGATGTCTGCACTGGAGCTCAACCTGGAAGGCTGCAAGTGGGAGCCGAGGGTGGAAAATAAACTAGGTCAGATTAGAGGGCACCATTTCCCTTCGGTATCTTCCCCGTTCACTTCTCTCCCTGTCCCTTCCTGTGCTGGCTAGTTTTTAATGTCAGCTTAATACAGGCTAGAGTCTTTTCAGAAGAGTGAATCTCAACTGAGAAAATGACCCCACTAGCCTGTGAGGCATTTGCTTGATAAATAATTGATGTGGGAGGGCCTGGGTCACTGTGGGTGGTGCCACCCTTGGCGAGTGGTCCTGGGTGGTGTTAGAAAGTGGACTGAACAAGCCATGTGACCAAGCCACTAAGCAGCCACAGCCTCGGCTTCAGTTCCTGCCTGGTTTCTGCCTTGAGTTCCTGCCTCTTTCTTCCTTGGTGGACTGTGATGTGGAAGTGTAAGCAAACTAGACCTTCCCCTCAAGTATTTTATCACAGCAATAGAAACCTTTACCATGACACGTCCCTTTCCTTCTTCTGGTAGGAAGGATTGAATTAAGCACACCCTGGTCACAACACATTGCCATCTTTGGTCCCTACAAAATTTCCACTCATATTTTACTGGAACATTATTCTCCTTTTGCCAACTATGGGCAAGTATTCCAGTATGCACTGCAGTAGTCATCTTGGTCACTGGCGTTCTTGTCCAAAGGGTACTGGTGTTTGCTGGCACAGGGTGCTTGGTGCTGTAATGTATGCAGATGATGGGAGGTTTTATGCACCTCATTTATGCTGCTGTTTTTACTTGGCACTAAAGTTTTAAGAGTGATCCATACTGCCAACTGTGCATCTAGACAGTGGACCCTAAATGCTCCATTCCCACAGCACCAAAAGAAATGCACCCACCGAGTTTTGCTTGTTCGTGTCTCTGAGTGGACAGCCATATCTCCCACCCGTGGCCCTTTAGGTTGACCGGTGGCTTTGCTGGGTTGAAGCATGCTTGTCAGGTGTAACCTGAGCACTTGGCTGACAGGTATCTAGCTAGAGTTGAGTGGCTGTGATTTCATATCCTTGAGAACTTGCTAGGCTGCTTATAGGCTGCCTGTGTTCTTTTAACTGTATCGTGGTGACTCACGGGACAAATACTAGGTCTCGGTCCTGGTTTTGAAAGGACAATGCATTCTTTATGCATAATAGGAAGTTTAGGAAGCAAAACCCAGGATGTCTGCTTTCCTGAAGGCCCTCTATGAGTAAACACAGTCTTTGGTCTTTGGTTTGATGTGGAGACAGGCTTGGGGGAGGGGGTAGCACACACAGCAATTTAGAAGGAATGGAAAGAAATTGGAAGGGAAACTCCCCCGCCCTCCCCAAACTGGTAGCACTTGCCAGTAATTTCAGCACTTGAGGTTGAGGGATGTGGGGATTGGAGCCAGAAAGCCTGCGACTTTGAGGTCAGCCTGTGAATGTGTCTAAAAAAAGCATGTGTGTGTGTGTGTGTGTGTGTGTGTGTGTGTGTGTGTGTGTGTGTACATACGTACATGTACCCTGGTATTCTTGCCATGGTTTGGAGCTATGCTGTTGCTGGGCCAGTGACATCTTCTGAACTGTAGAGCACACAGGCATAAATTGCTGTTCTTTTTTTTTTTTTTCTGAAATTGACTTTTGAGTGTGCCTCATGAATTTTGAGGCGAATTTGTTTTCATTTTAGAGAGGTTGCCACTTTCATTGTGAGCCCACAGCTCCTCTCCTTCATCAGCACTTCTGTCTCTGCATGGGTAAAGAAGAGGTTGCAAGGGACTCAGGCATCCAGTTTGTGTCTTGGCAGCCTCCCATCAGGCTGCCATGGGGGTGCCTGCCTGCAGACTGGCCCTGGCTACAGCAGGAACCTTGGTGGGAAACCTCTGGGAGGCAGTGGAATTCCAGACATTTCCTCCTCCATCTTCAGGATCCAAGAGCTTAGTCCAGAAAGCAGGTTGAAGTGTTTGTCCATCGGAGGTCCCAGGAACCCCAAAGCCCCCTCTAGTCACTCTTCCTGCTTTCCTTTAGACAACCCTGTCAGCGAAAGGATGTGCGTGGGTCCCATAGTCTCCTCCAAGCAGCTGACTGCACAGTGATATCAGCATGGGGTGTCACAGAACTGTGGGGTCCATGTCACTCATGGCTGAACCGCAATAGGCAAAGCATAGCAGGTTCTGCTAACAATGCCGGCAACAGCAAACTGAGAAAATAACAAATTAAACAATAGGGCTAGGGAAGACAGCCGATCATCTGTGGGAATGGCAGAGGGGGTTTCCTCAAGAGCAACACTGAAGGGCCTGACAGTTATTTGCTATGAGGCTCTAACTCTAAGCAGTCTTCATTAGAAGCATGAGCTCTTTCTGGTGAGAAACCGGATGCAGGGTCCTGACTGCAACTGAGGGCTACTGAACTAGGTCTTGAGCATGTGCTCCGAGCCAGGCTTTGTTTGAGGGCTCCTATTCACATTGTCATATTCAATCCTCATCACAGTCTTTGGAAGTTAATCTTCACCAAGCAGAAAACCACCTAAAGTTCAGAGAGGTGAATTGCTTCCTTTGGGGAAGCTGCTGAGAAACTTCCTGGTATAGTGGGAACTTCAGACTTAAAGACCCTTGTTTTAAGGTCAACTCTGCCTTTTACAGGGCACAGCTACAGGATCTTGGTGTTTTTCTGAAGAGTTGGACTACTTTTCAACTCTCTGTCATAAGAAAACAAATATGTAATAGAATCAAATGGAATTTTAAGTGGAAATCGAGACTGGACATTTTGTGATGAACTTACTCTTTAGATGCTGACCCTGAATCCGTGTTAACAGACATGATAGTGGCACCTTAAAAAAAATTCAGTCCGTTGACAGATGGGTGGGAAAAACACTGTAAGACATTGTTGTAACAGGGAGCTCAGGCCCTTTTGTTCTGTCCCGCCTGGCTAGCTTAACCCCTGAAATAACCACACAGAAAATTTTATTAATTAAATTACTGCCTGGCCCATTATATCTAGCTTCTTCTTGGCCAACTCTCACATCTTGATCTAACCCATTTCTACCAATCTGTGTAACACCACGTGACTGTGGCTTACCAGCAAGATTCTAACCTCCGTCTGTCTGAGGCAGGAGATTCATGGTGTCTGTCACACTGCTCTTCTTCCTGGCATTCTGTCTACTCTGCCTACCTGATTTCTGCCTTATCAAAAGGCCAAGGCAGTTTCTTTATTCACCAGTGAAAGCAACACAAATACAGAAGAACCTCCTACACCAAGACATGACACAGCCTCAAGAGTATACCTTCACCTTCGTGATTGCCTTGGAAAGAAACAGGAAGTAGAAGTGAACAGACCAAACCCACTGTGTTCTCATAGGCACCTACAGGCTGTGTGAGGGGCAGCAAGCTCTGCTGGGCCTTCCTTAACCAACCATGGTTTCCTTACTCTCTCTGATGACCTAAGTGACCTAGCCCTTCAGAGCCATTCAGTTTTCTTCCCAGCCCCAGAGTTTTGACTTAACTGGCCTTTTTATCCCTCTGACAAGGCAAGCTCATTCCTACTCCTGCCTCAGGGCCTTTGTACCACTCCATCTTCTTCTCGGGACTCTCCTCCTTCAAGATCTTTACAGGGCTGGTACTTTATCATCACTTAAGTCTATTCTGACATCACATTCTCAGGGAAGCCTGCCTTGGCCATCCTATTTAAAGAGCCTTTCTCGGGACTGGTGAACAGCGCTGAGGTTAAAGCATTTGCCTGCCATGCAACGGGTCCTGGATTCGATCTATAGCACCCCCAAAATAAAATAAATAAGGGATCTCTTCCTAGCACCCACCTTGTTCATTCTAGCCAAGAATTCTATTTCATCTATGACAAGTTATCTTATTTATACAATTGTAAAGGATATACTGTCTGCTATATCTTCCTTTGGAAAGAACGCTTAATGAGATCAGACTTTGGCTTTGTCCACCTCTGCTTCCTCAGGGCCTATACTGTGTTGTACATTAACAAACATCCATGTGCCTAATGTGGAATGAGTAACTGAGAGCGAAACTGAGCCAGCCAAACTGCAGGCAGTACAAGAGACCAAAAACTGAACTCAGGAATGGAAAGACTCTGCCCGAAGTCCTTGCCTAGCATCCAAGAGCCATTGATCTTCCAAAGCCCCTTAACCTGTTTGAACTTCAGCTTCCTCTTCAGGAGCTTCCTCCAGGCTCTCACCAGCTGTGAGGGACGGGTGCAGAGGCCGTGCGCTGGTGTGGACTCCGCCTAGTGTTCTGTGCTCAGCAGGGCCTGGCATCTCTGGGCAGAATGCAGAGGGATATCTTTATGTGGCTGATGCAGGCACACCCATTTGTCTGTCAAGCAACTCCTGAGTATCATCGGATGTACTGAACTCCTAGGGACTGGGGTCTGTATAGGAGGCAGGAGTTCACTCACTGATTTAATTGGGGGATAATTAGTAAGCAATGCTAACCAACCCTTTATTAGTCATGGGTCTAATGAGCTGAAATGAAGCATGGTTGAAAAAAATTCCATTAACTTGTACCATATTTACACCCAACATCAGCTATGCCATTTGATGGTTTGAAACAAGCTGCTTTTAATTTATTGCAGCCATTAATTTTGTAGGGCAAGACAAAGAACCTGAATTTCTAAGTGTGCGAGCAGTAACCACAGCTGAAGGCAGCCCATTGGTTGGTTGTATTTTTAGAGCCAGCACAGTATTCTCAGCATAGTAAAATTTTCATGAAGTACAATAGAGAAGTAGCCCAGGCAAGAGAAATAAATAAGAACCCAGGACCCACGCTAGATAAGAAAGTTTTTTTTTTGTTTGCTTTGTTTTACCTTATTGTATTTTTTTTTTAATCTTAACTGTGATTCAAGCAAAATCAGGAAGCCAAATTCTGTGAATGCTATGGTATGGCTAACCAGGGAACCAGTACAAAACAGAACATCTGTTGTGGAATATTATTTTAAGATGTGTTACATTTGTTTATGCTATGGAACATTTGTTTTAATGATACAAAGATGTGTTGCATTTTTTTTTATGTTGCATTTGTTTAATTCTGTGAAGCTGTGTTACTTTGTCTGTCTACAATACCTAATAAAGAAAGAGCTGAACAGCCAGCAGCTAGGCAGGAGAAAGGGCTTGCAGGCAGAGAGAATAAATAGGTGAAGAAATCTAGGAATAAAAGATTGAGGAGCAGGACAAAGAGGAAGACATCATGGGTCAACCACCCAGCTACACAGTAAGCCGTGGAGTAAGAAGTAAAGGTATACAGGTGGTGTGGGAGGTCCTTCTGTTTATGTGTTGCTTTTATTGGTTAATGAATAAAGAGACTGCTTTGGACCTATAGCAGAGCAGAGCTTAGGTGGTGGTGGGGGAGATGGAATTGAATGCTGGAAGAAAGGAGGCGGAGTCAGAGAGAAGTCATGGAGTTGCCGGAGACAGATGCTGGGAACTTTAGCCGGTAAGCCACCGCTGCGTGGCAATACACAGATTAATAGAAATGGGTTATATTAATATGTAAGAGTTAGCCAATAAGAAGCTAGAGCTAATGGGCCAAGCAGTGATTTAAATAATACAGTTTCTGTGTGATTACTTTGGGGCTAAGTGGCCAGGAATTAACTAGTGGCCCCTCCTCCAACATATAGGTATAGAGAAAGATAAAAGCCCAGGCAAAATATAGACAGGATAATTTAAGAAAAGTTGACTAGAAATAAGCCAAGCCAAGGCCAGGCATTCATAAGAAAGAATAAGCCTCCATGTGTATATTTATTTGGGAACAGGATGGCAGGCCCCCCCAAAGAGTAAAAAGACCAAAGAGTAAAAACAACCAACTACAAACACCATCTTAGGTTGAACTAAGGCATGCTCTGATGCCTGCCTGCAATAGGATTTGCCTTTGAGAATGTCTGGGGGAGGGTTGTGAATGACAGGCCCATGTCAACAACAGACACTGTCAGACAGTTGTCAAAACTTGTTGCAACAAGCCCATCTTGCATATTTCCCTGAAAAATTGACATTGATGCCCATCCCATGTGTATAGGTCCATTTCTCCCCATTGTCAACCCAGGCACAGTGTTGTGACCTCGATTGATGGCGTGCGGAAGAAGTGATATTGTGTGTGCTTTCTTAGGGTTTTTATGGCTGTGAAGAGACACCATGACCATGGCAACTCTTATAAAGGAAAACATTTAATGGTGCTGCTTACAGTTCGGGTGTTTAGCGCACTATCATCATGGCAGGTAGCATGGTGGCACGCAAGCACTCATGGTGCTGGAGAGGTAGCTGAGAGTTCTACATCCAGATCAACAAGCAGCAAGAAGAGAAAACAACGCTGGGCATGGCTTGAGCTTCTGAAACTGCAAAGCCCATCCCCAGTAATATACTTCCTCCCACAAGGCCACGCCCCCTAATAGTGCCACTCCCTATGAACCTATGGGGGCCATTTTCATTGAAACCAGCACACTGCTCATGCTAAGGCTAGCACAAGCACTTCGTTTTCCTCTCTTGGGGTAGTTCCCCTTAGGACCCAGTCACCATTCCGTGGTGAAGCCTGGACTAGCCCATGCAGGGCAAACTCATGTTTGGCAACAAGCCACCTGGAGACTCTTCTGAGAGCTGATATGAGTCACTAGACATAAGCAAAGATAACCCTTGCTATCTCTAGTCCCCAGTCTTTATGCTTTCCCAGACGATGCTCCAGACATGGTGAAGCAGAGACCACGTTGACTAAGGTGTGTTTGAATCCCCAGTCTATGAAGCAATAGTTGTTGTATGCCACCCTCCCCCACCATAGCAGTGTCCTGGGGTCGTTTGTGGGGCACCAGGAGAAGCTGGAACAAGCACTTCATTAGGGACAGAGAAGGAGGGAGCAGAGATGTGCCCAGAATAGTGTCTGGAAGTCCGGGGCACAAGGCACCCTCAGCAGCTCGCTTGTCCCCACGGTAGTCATCATACGAGGCCTTTCGCTCTTTCTGCTGCTGCGTTTTTAAGCTATGCTTCTTGCTAGACATGAAACTGCCCTCCACTTGGTGGATAGATGAGGAGACTAAGACTCTGTGTGACCAGCTGGCGAGAGCCACACCGCAGCAGGCAGCAGCAGCCTAGTCCAGTACTACCCACGTCCACAGTGCACCATCAAACCCTACCAGTGGCACTTGATTCGGCACCCTCCCTGATTGGTGGGACTCTCCAGATACCACTTATTGATGTTTTGTTCAAGGTCTCTGGAGCAAGTCAGGGACAACAACATCCAGGGACTGGGAATACTGGTACTGTGGGGCTCTCAGAACCATGGGGTTCTCTGGATGGTTAGTGGGGCACCCATCATGATGACTGACTTGTCTCTATTTACTCTTCATCGTAACCACAGGCACGGCCGGAGTCTACCCTTTCCCTATCTTACCTGCTACTTCCTGTGATATTCACACCAAAGTCACCGCCCCCACATGCTCCAGTAGCACTGTTGCTGATGCTATTATAGTCTGTTACATGGACTCTATATATAGCCGATTACATCTGCACTTACATGTCTCGTAATTAACACCGGCGATCAATTGAGTCTTTAGCTGGGATGTTGCAAAGGAAGTCCCTGTCTAGCTCTCCCTATTAGCAATAGCAAATAACAAAACAACAAACCGGAAATGTCCTATAAGTTCAACAACCAATGGGAGAATGTGTTGACAGAGGGGAGAGTAGCTGTACCAGTGTGTTTGTCTGGGGTGGGGAGGGATGAAGGGAGGGAGGAGGAGTGGGCATTAAGGCTGAATAACTTCCCTTCCTGTTTCAGCTTCAAAAGTTTGGGGTTTCTTCAAGATTTCTTCACAGGACTACACTGGCAGTAGGCTCTCTGTCAGGACATCCTGCCAGGAAGTTGACATTTGGGACCCAGGTGATCAGGGACAGGGCTTTAAGGCTGACTGAACGTCTGCTGTGGGGAGCACCGCACTGGGTCGAGCTGTGTGCAGACGCAGCCAGGCCTTCTGAGATCACAGCATAACTAAGGAGGTGAACACAGATGAGGGATCCAGACCTCGTAGCTGTGCCTGGCAGGAGGCAGAAGGGCAGGGGACAGTCTCTGCCCGGCCATACCTTCAGTTCAATGAGTGCTTGATGGGTCTACCACGGGCTGTCACCGGCCAGGGCCAGATGTGTCAGCCGGTCCTGACAGCAGCTTTCTCATATCTTGGAAACTTAAAAACCTCGTTTTGGCTGTCTTTGCTTGTCTGGAAAGAGCAGGTGCCTGCGAGAACATTTAGTATTGTAAACAAATAGGCATTAAGGAGCATTTTGGCTGAAACTGAATGTTATCCTTCCTGGATCCTAACTTGATGGGGCCCCATTTCTCAGCAGCGTGAGAAATAGGTTACCAGAGTAGCAGGAAGCTGGGGAAATGGCTAGAACAAGAACTAAGCTGGTTGGACACACTGAAAAAAAAAATCTAACAAATGAGCTTCCAGAATTATAGGATGAACGCGCCAAGAAGACCTAAATTCTATGGTATTATCTGCAGTGGCTGGGAGCGTTTACCCAGGGAGGGGTTAGTGATCATAGCTCATTGGTAAAGCAGAGTTTCCTTGCTGTCCTCTGTTAGCTCTTGGTGGCTCAAGTCACCCGACGACTCCCTCTGAGGTGGCTTCTTTCTTCCTCTGTGATGAGCATCTGTCAGGGGAGCAGGATGACCCACAGTCAGAGAACGTGCCCCTCAGGAAAAGGAAGGGCATCTGGTGGGACAGGGAAGTCAGGGTGGTGTGTTTGAGACCTGTGGCTGGGGAGCGGACTTTCAGCTGTGGCTTTGTCTCTGTTTCAATAACATGAGGGTTAGTCCCACTGGCCCTGTCCCCTTGACACCATCGCTGTTTTTGGCACTCTTTCCTTTTCGCTTTCCCTGCTTCTACTGGCGTACTTTGCCCTAATTCCTTTAGTTTCTCCTCCGTTTTTCTGTGCCCACCACATGCTGTCCCTGCCCCACCACTCCTGACCTCTTACCTTTTCTCTCCCTAACGATGTTTTCCCACAGCTCTGACCAACCCCCTTGTCCCCTGAGGCCAGCTCTCCTGTCCCCTGAGCACCCCAAGCAGTACACTGAGGATCTTCAAGCGCAGTCCTTGAAGCCCAGCTGCTGGAGAGCCCTTACTAGGCTCTGCTGAACCCCAAAGCCTCAGCCCACCTGAAGACAACTGAACAGGTATTCGGGGGCTCTTCAAAGCTGCCCTGGGTGTGAAATATGCGTTCACAACTGAGAATACAAAGTTCCTCCATATGTTCTGTGTAATCCAAATAGCCTCCTCTTCCTATGAAAACAAATACAAACCCTTCAACTCTCTCTCTCTCTCTCTCTCTCTCTCTCTCTCTCTCTCTCTTGGTTTTTTGGGACAGGGTTTCTCTGTGTAGCCTTGGCTGTCCTAGAATTCACTCTGTAGACCAGGATGGCCGTGAACTCACAGAGATCCACCTGCCTCTGCCTCCTTAGTGCTGGGATTAATGCCGTGCATCACGACTGCCTGACACAAAAAGCCATTTTTTAAAATACTTATTTATTTTTATGTGCAATGGTGTTTTGCCTGTAGGTATGTCTGTGAAAGGGTGCCAGATTCCCTGAAACTGGAGTTACAGACAGTTTTTAGTTACCATGTGAGTGATGGGAATTGAACCCAGGTCCTCTGGAAGAACAGCCGTTGCTCTTAACCACCGAGTCATCTTTCCAGCCTTCCAATGCCATTCTTAACAATACTGCTGGGTTACTGGGCTGTTGTTTCCTGTGTTCTCTCTTCTTCCCACTTCTCTTTTCCCTCCTCCCCTCTTTTCCTTCCTTATTTATTTTAATTTTTTTGGGGGGGGGATACGGAAGTTCTCACTATGTAGCCCAGGCTGCACTTGGACAAGGTATCCTCCTGCCTTAGCCTCCTGAGTAGCCCTTTCTTTTCTTTAATAGGTTTGGACCCCAAGTCCCGAGGGCTGAATCAGTGACATCCCTCAGTCTTTCATGTCACATTCTTGTAGTGGCTCCTGCAAGGTATGTCTTTATTTTGTAACAAAGGTAATTATCTCTGTGCCCCAATCCCACTCTGCTTCTTTATAGAAAGATGGCTATTTTCATTTGTATGCAGGTAGCATTCTGTTTGAGTGTGTTCTGACAAAGCACGCTCGTTTGCGCACATGTACTTAATGCAAACCACTTGTGCCTGACTTCTTCAGATACACATGTTCTCACGCTCAGTCTCCCTGATCTCTCCCCTGAACTCGCCGTGACTTTCTGAGAGACGAGGCAGCTTTCAGACAGGAGAACAAATCTCCCATCCCTCTGTCCCACAACAGGAAGTTCCACAGAGATGCAGATGTGAAGAGATGCCTAGTTTCCCACAGATCTCAGGACCTGGATGCAGAACTGAGCAACTTAGCCTTCTGGAGCCAGAGTACCAAGTCAGCTCCGAGGCATCTGGCGAGCAATTATCCCCAGCCCCGCCTTCTCCCAATTGGCCCTGATTTTACAGCCACTTATATATGGCTGTTCAAGTTCCTTGTCATCTGGGAAAGCAAGCAACAGCACATTCTCCACGCAGGGACTTGTACTAAGTCACATAGCGAAGCTGGGATAATGATGCAGAAACTAGTCATGCCAAGATCCCATGGGAGGTTAGGTCTGTGATCTGCACTCACCACCCGATAGAAGGATGCCCATTCTGACGCAATGTCTAGTGTTTGCAGATGAAGACAAACAGCTCTTCAGGGGATCCTGTCTGGAATAGTGGCTCTGGGCAGGTGCCCCCAAGCCCTTCTGGGGAGGAACAGGCTGTGGGCCTGGTCCCTGTCCCAGGCTATGATCTTTATAGTGCCACCGGTGGGGCCTGTTGCTGAGATGACATTAGGGTGTTTCCCAGTCACTTGACCACACCTTGAAAGAACTGCATTCTCTTGCCATTTCTGGGAGATTCTGGCTGGGGCATGTTCTTTGCAACTGTCTCCTACCCCAGCCTGCAGCTTCGGGATCCAGCTGGGATCCCAGAGAAATCCAGAGGGAACAGTTACGACTGAGCTCCAACAAATGCATTATCTTTGTTCTCTCTATGTAGAACAAGATACAAGCTGTTTTTCTGTTTGTTTTGTCTTGTGAGTGATGTGCTGGGCAGAAGGGCAGTATGTTAGGTCTGGTTCAGTGCTCTCATCTCATAGGACCAAAACTGAGGTCAGATGGACCTGCTGGGGATGACTGAGCAAACAGAAGAGCATCCCGGGAGAATTGAGAGTCCTGAGTCCCAGGCGATTCTTCTACTCTGTCAACTGCAGCTAAAGGGTTGACCCCCTGCAGGGCTGCTTGTCCTCAGCATGTGGAAGACATCAGATGCTCTGCAGGAAAGCTGTGGCCTCCTGCCACGAGCTGTAATTATGAGCCTGGGCCAGGGTTGACTGGAGCATCTTGCTCTGTGCCTTTGTCCTGGCTTTGCCGCAGGTTGGCTCTGTGACCTAGGACAGGTCCCTGCAGTCATGCCACTTAGCTGCCAACGCTGGGAGAAAGAAACAGCAGCAGTAAGGCTAAGACCCCCTCCCCTCCCGCCCCTTTCCGCCCCCTCCCTGCCCCACCTGCGCTCTTTACTTCAGGATGGGTCTGCAGGGGAATTATCCCAGTAGAACAGCCCCAAAGCTCCCTGTCCACCCTCCACCTTCACCAGCACTGGGTCATATGGACCATGTCTACAGAGACTGCCTGAGAAAACAAACCAGCAACAACAAAAATGGGGAAGTGCAAGGGAAAAAAAACAGCAAAAGGAACAATAAAAACCTTCAAACCACATCCATTCAAAAATCATAAGGTATGTTCTCGGTTGTGTCAAAAATGATTTTTTTTTTAAGGGAACAGTTGGGCACTGAGGAGTAGGCCTGAAATTCCAACTCCTCAGAAGGATTGCAAGTTGAAGATCAGACTGAGGAACTTATTGAGACCCTGAGTCAAAAAAAAAAAAAAAAAAAAAAGCAAAAGGGAACTGGAAGTATGTTAGCAGACTGGAGATTTGACCCTTGCCTGCCTGAACTTTACCCCCAACACGAGAAAGAAAATGCTTTAGGTTCCTAATAGTGCAAATTGTTTATATTCTCTTTCTCTCCCTCTCTTCTTCCTTTTTCTTTACACAATTTTTAAAGTGAGGATGGGGGGAAAGGAAGGAAAGAAGGAAGAAGGAAGAAGGAAGGAAGGAAGGAAGGAAGGAAGGAAGGAAGGAAGGAAGGAAAAGAAACCTTTCTAAACCTAACCTGTTTGGTGGTCTTCTCTTCTCTGCTCTCAGATTAATTCTTATAGCAGCCTCTGAATGGCTGCTGGATTTGGACTATTCACATGGGGAAACAGAGGCAACTGGATAGAAGGCTAAATGGAGAGGCCAGTTGGGAACCAGGCTCCTGGCTCCAGTGACCAATGACCTGCACCTTGACGTCACATGGACAATAGCAACCAAGGATGGTTGAGCAAGGAAAGCTAGACTCTGGCCTCAACGACAGAGAGGTTCCTGATGCCTCAGTGACTAGACGCGAGGCTCAGGAAAGCAGGACTTGTCTTTTGAGTTCCCAAGTAAGAACTGAGTGGGGTCATTTGAGGGGTGTGGAGGGTGAGGGGAGGGGCCAGGAAGCAGATATAACACCCTAAGCCATACCCCACTGAATAGCCCTAGCCTAGAAACCAGCAGCTTTCTCTGGTCCGGGCTGCCTCTGCTACGGTTGTATGCCACAGGTATTAGAGGTCGTCAGAGGTCACTGGCATTTCCGGCTGCCTTAACACCCCTTCCAATTTCTCCCACCCACCCCTTGTCAGAAGCCTGGCAGCTCTCTGAAAAAGCACGCAGACCTGACGGCTCTGGGTGAGGAGAGCTTGGGCTGGAATTGAGAGCCAATTCACAGGGTGACCTACAGCAAGAGTCAAGGGCTCAGGTGTTGATGACCTGTGGGCTCTATCTTAGAGTCATGGAGTCGGGGAAGTAAAACCTCACACATGCTGCTTGAGAGCATGGCTGTCATATTCCTTCCCGTGTTACTTTCCCGGCATATGGGGTATGTTCACCTCTGTCCCATGTCCCGGAGTTCTGAGCATGGACAACAGCTATGCCGTGGTGCCTTGAGGAATGTCACTGTGAGACGACCATGGGAGGGCATTCCTGGCCATAAGGAGGGAGGACACAGCCATTCCCAGTGCAAGGAGTTTGCGTGGTCACTGATGGACAGAATGTAGGTGAGGAGGGTGTGGAGTGGGGAAAAGTGAGAAAAACAGAGACAGCCTGTCCGGTTGCTGTCCATTTGGGCCACTCATGGTTCTGTCTCCTCTGTCACTTCCCTTGGTTACAGGAGAGTGGTGTCAGACTGGGTGTGAGGGGGATGTGTGGTAGATACCAAGGCAGAGATTAGCACCAGAGAGTTGGCTGGGCGACTTGGCTGTTTCCTTGGGACTAACCTCGTGACCTTCACTCACAAACAAGCATCCCCTGGACACTGGCATTCTGATGCATTGAACTCACTGGGAACCTGTTTAAAATGCATATTCCAGGGTTCCCCAGAGATTCCAGTTCGGGGGTCTGGGGTGGGGCCTAGGCATCAGTGTTTAACCGTGTTTTCTAGATGTGTCTGATGGGTGTGGCTCATGGACCACATTCGGGGACCATTTATCTGCAGGTTAGTTGGATCTATAGAGATGTGAAACCTAGAAAGACTCTAGAAGTTGCTTTTGGAGCAGCAGCATCTCTCCGTTTCTCTCTCAGGCCCCACAGTGCCCTCTGTCTCGGTTGTTCTGAGGTGACTCACTGACAGCATCTGCCAGTCCCCAGTGGGTCATTTTCCCAGTGTTCACCTTGAGAGGCCAAAGTGCTTCCCACCACAGGTTTCCTGGGGCCATAGTGTCCCGCTGTGCCAGCGGTCAGTCCCTCAAACCATTTCCCAGAACTGAATTGTGACAAGACCTTATGTTTTAGGATTGCTTTGTGTGCAGACTAGGCCCCCATAGCCAAGTGACACTGGCTGCATTCACTGCAGGAAATGCTGGTGGAGTACTCATTATGTGTTAGACCAGGCTAGCTCAAGCCTGTATGTTATCGCATGGCTGGTTCACTAGTGTGCGGGCAAACAAGGCAGTCTTGTCCGTTATGTCTTTCCACAAAGATAGCAAGGTAATAACATTAAAAAAAAAAAGTTTGAAACCCTAGTCTAGATATTTGCATATGGCTCCTGTCTTAGTTAGGGTTACTATTGCTGTGAAGAGACACCATGACCACTCGTACAAAGGAAACATTTAATTGTTGTGGCTCCCTTACAATTTAGAGATTCAGTTCATCATGGCAGCATGCAGGCAGGCATGGTGCTGGAGAAATAGCCAAGTGGCCTACATTTTGCAGGCAACAGGAAGTTGACTGACTGTCACGCTGAATGAAGCTTAAGGCCTCAAAGCCCGCCTCTACAGTGACACACTTCCTCCAACAAGGCCACACACCTCCTAATGGTGCCACTCCCTTTGGGGGGAATTTTCCTTCAAATCACCACAGCCCCAAAAGGACTATTAAGAAATGAATAATGTTCTCCTTCCTCCCTCCTTTGTTGGGAACGATAGCACGTGCAAAGATCTGTCTCCCAAACATGTTTCAGACACGTGAATGCCACTCTGTTCAGGGCCACAGGGGAGGGACTGTTTCTAGGAGAAAGTAACTGCTTTATAGGACTGTGTCCAGGCGGGGCTGGGATCACCGCTTTTGGCTGTCCCTCTGTTCCTCTCACTTTCCTGGTTTATGGTCAGGCCATGTGTGGCTTCTGGGAGTTCTAATCACACCTAATGTATGGGGAACTTAAGTGGCTACATTTAAGGCTTCCAATATTAACAGAGGACTCTCTCCCTGCCTGAAGCCAAGTGATGGATGCGTTCCTTGTGCCAGCGCACGCCAGCCAGCTGAAAACCGATCGAGTTTAATTAAACACATTCTTTACCAGCAGCAGTGCAGACTTCTGGTGTCAAGCAGGAGCATCCTTTCAGGCCTGTGCTTGTATTTTGAGCTCATTCTTCCTTCCTTTTCTAGGAGAGCTCAACATCTACTGTACCTCCAGAGAACCCCTGTGGTATGTACCAGAGCCACTCCTGGGAGGTCTTCTCCCATTGGTCTGGGCCACTCATGTCTCCTTTTGTAATCTTCAGCAGGTGGCTCCGACTTGCTTCGGAGAGCTACTGACCTACACAGGCTGAGAGTTCTCTTGCATCAAGGCCTTCACTCCTGGTCTCCCGAGCGTCAAGCATATGTGACCTGTCTTTCTGCCGGGCACATAGGGGTCTTATCAGACACCCTGGGATGAGTTCTATATTCATCTCATCAGCTGCACTCAATCTGCTGCATCTGCTCCTTCTTCCAGAATACATCTCAAGTCTGCAAAGAAGCTTCAGCCTTTTGTGAACAGTCTGTTGTCGCTGGTGGAGGAGGCATGTCTTGGAATTCGCAAGGGTTTTCAACTTTTTGAGACAGTGTAGTCATTGCTCCCATCCCATAGCAACCTGCTAAGAGCTGTTACTCTTTGCACAAACACACAGCGTCTTCCCCTTCCTTCCTCTAGCAGAGCCAAGACAGAGTCAGAAAAACTCACAACTTTGTACCACCAGAGACTCATTGATGACAAAAGGGAATATACATGGCATAATGTAACGCAGGATGTGGGATACCCACAGTGGGATGGCTCATGGCTGCAGCCTGCAAATCCTGCCTTCTCCCAGCTCCCTTCTGCGACCTCAGAGTGAGCCCTCTTTTGGACCTTGAGGCCTGAAGTCTCTACCCAGAAAATCTGGAGCACTGCTCTTGCTCAGTTCTGCTGTTTGTCAGAGCATCCCTCTCTCCCTCAAATGGTGATGGGGATGGCAGCACAATCAGGACTCTAGGGCAAGGGTCTTACTGGCTGCAACACTGCACCCACGTCAAACTAGGGCACGGTGCCCTTACTTTCATTGCTATGTAGATATTTCCCCCCAACTGAAACATTTCTTGCAGAATGTAAGAAGGCACCTAGGTCCCGGGAGCTAATGACACTTAGAGGACTCAGAAAATTCTAGATTTGCAAGGGCCCTTCTGAAGGTTACAAGAACAAACAATTCCCAGGGAAGGAGAGATTCTTCTGTCTGTAAATTTGTCAAGTGTGTCCATGAATGCAGCTTTCAAAAACTATCACACAGGCTGGGGTAGGCTTTTTAGTGACCTAGCTCCTTTGAGATAGCCTTTGTTCTGGTTTGTTTTCTGTCACGGCGATGAGCATTGAGAACAAAAGCTACTTAGGGGAGAAAATGGTTTGTATCAACTTATATTTCCAGGCCACAGGTCCATCACTGAAGGAAGTCAGGCAGAAACCATGGAGAACTGCTGCTTACTGGCTTGCTTCTCCCACTTGCTCTCTGCTGCCTCTTACATACAGCTCAGGCCAACCTTCGTAGGGATGGTGCAGCCCACAGCAGGCTGGGTCCTCCGACGACAATCATCGATTGGAAGAATTCCTCATAGATATGACCACAGGCCAATTTGGTTGATTTGATTCTTCAACTGGGGTTTCTTCTTCCAAGGCGGACTCTAGGTTGTGTCAAGTTAATCATTAAAACTAACTCAGATACCCAATGCTCATATAAGAAAGCCCAGTGAAGCCATTGGTTCATCAAGCTACACTAGAGCCGAATTATTTTTCTGATCCGTAGTCAGTGCCCAGGGTAGAGAGATGTTCGTTTGTGGCTCTCCAGGAAGAGCATAGCACAATAATGAATGCCCACGTTACTGCCACTACCCTCGCTTCCTCTCTCATCATCACCTGTAGCTCGAGGCTCCTGGTCAGTCTTTGGCCACCGTCTGTCTTCCCCACGTTGCTGGGTCTGATGCTCATACCCTAGGATTTTACAACTTAGCAGTTTGCAAATTATCTGCTCTCAGCATTTGCTTGCTCTTTTAGAATCTACCAAGTATGACCCTCAAAGATATTTTGTGTATGTGAATCATCTGTTAATATTTGCTGTCAGCATTAAAACAGAGGAATTCAATGAAAGCACCTTTTATTTTTATGTGGCTGACTAGAAGACACTGGTTCGCTGAGCTGTATGCATTTTCTCAGTGTTGACACATCTCTCTATCAAATATTCAAGAGCACACTCACTAATATGTCCCCTGGAATGCCTCTGGGAAAGTCTGTAAGTATCTGGAAGCTGTCAAGCTCACAGAGGCAAACCCAGTTTTCCAAAAATCCCAAGGCTCACTTGAAAGCTCCGGGTTTTTTCAATGGCAGCAAATCCTGTCAGCTGTTTTCCTTGAACAGACTGAGATTTATTTCTAGGAAAATGTCTGCCCAGACGCAGGTCTGAATAACCAGAGCTTGCCTGGCGGTTGTATCTTTCAAATAGAAACATACTTTATGAAGAAAAAAGAAGTGAATGGCACAGCTCACTCTTCTTTCTACACAGACACATGGGGAACTTTTCTTTGAGATAGTCACAATACTTTATATGTGGCCAGAGTGGTGTGGAGATGATTGGGACACATCGGATATTAAAAATACATATACTGGGCCTGGTGGTACAGGCCTTTAATCCCAGCACTCAGGAGGCAGAGGCAGGTGGGTCTCTGTGAGTTCGAGGCCAGCCTGGTCTACAAGTGCTAGTTCCAGGACAGGCACCAAAGCTAGAAGAGAAACCCTGTCTTGAAAAACAAAAACAAGCAAACATTGCTTCTGGGCCATTGCTCGAACATCAGCATAGAGAGCAAAGGCAGGCGACAACTTTGCTCCGTTAGGATGGAAATGGTTGTAACTTCACGGATCCCTTGACTCCATTGTCCTCCTCAGGACCCTGGCATCCACAGTACCTTCTTTGAGAATTGGTGAACGAATCCAAAGGCTCCTCCCTTCCCTTCTGCAAGGACAGTCTAGACCAGAAGATGGTTTGGAAAGTGGGGTCTGCTCCCTTTCTTTAGCAGGCACTTCCGTGAACACTGAGTTCCAAAGGGAAGTGGCAGGGCCCAGTGCTAGCTGTGGGGTAAACCTTTAGCATTACCAAGTCAGCCATGCATCATGGGGAGGCTCCTGGTGGGAGGTATTCAGCACCCCCAGGGCCCATGAGCGCGAAGTCCGGTGTGCTTTGCCTGTGAGCCATTTCCAGTGCTAACTTCATTTCCACTGAATGACTAATGCAAGTGTCCTCTACGGAGACCATTGGCCGAGAGCAACGCCCACAACTGCCTGCAACTGCCGGCGCCGCCGGTAGGTGGTGGGGGAAGCGTGATCTGGTTTTGCCGTGGGGGGGGGGGATTTAGGTATGGTGAGAGGCGGGATGTTTTGGTGAGTTACAGAGTGAAACAACCTCACTGCTCTGTGGGTTCGGAGACTTTTGGTGCTCGCTCCGAGAGAAAGTAGGGATCAACAGAAAGCTGGACGGCAGGAGTGGAGAGCCTGCCCAGGGGGTCCAGCACAGCTAGCTGTAGGGCGCATGTGTCAGGCAGCATGTGTCTATCCACCTCACACAGGTGGCACTGGGTTCCCTTCTTACATCTCAGTTGGAGAGCTTCCTAAAAATGAGGTCTGCTGTCCGATGTATCTTTGTTCTGGTGACAATGATTCCCGAGGGAGTGGGTAGGAAGATTTTCAGGTCAGTCTCTATTAGCTGGAGATTAGTTTACCCCACTCTATAAGCAAGGAAGGTGACTCCCAGAAAGGGTACTTGACTTGCCATGACCACAGGACAAACGGTCCAGCAGGGACCTGGGCTAAGACCTAACTAAGACTTGGCTCACAGGTCGAAGCTCTTCCCTTTTAGGGCTTGTGCAAATGCTGGCTGTTGTGGCAATCTTAAAGCAACCCATTATACCGGGGACACTTGCTTTTCTTAGCTTGTTGGCCAATCTGGCATGGCTTTCTTATAAACACAAATAAAGCGTGCCAACACTGGGCGTGGTTCCAGGACTTGAATCCCATGGCAGGCACCGAGCTTTCATGTCTGGCTTCTTCATCGCATGCCATTAAAAACTATAAATGCACAGGGTGTGGGGGTGTACGCCTGTGATCCCAGCACTCAGGAGGCTAAAGCAGAAAGGTCTAAGAGTTTGGGGCCAGCCTAGGCTACAAAGAGAGGTGGAGACTGAAAGATTGGTGAGTTTGAGGATAGCCTGAGTTACATAGTGAGATTCTGTCTTACAACAACAAACCAGGAAAAAAAAAAACAATAAAAAACTCCAAAGCCCAAAGCATATAAATGCTATTCACTTTTATTTCCCTTGGGCTGTCCTGGTCTAGAAAGGAAAGTGCCGAACTGGAAGATGGTTGAACAGGGCTTTGGTTCCTCGCTGTTTAGTATCTGGTTGACTTGCTGCCTTGTCATTACCTCTGTGTGCCATGGTTTCCTTATGTAACACGAACATATTATCTGTCATTTATCACAACCCAGCTTCACACAGCATCAAAGAACATAATTGTTATAAATACACCTTTGCTTTGTGAATGTCTTTGAGGAAATTGGGGGTGGGGCAACCACATGCCTAGATTATTAGCCATGCTTGGAGTGTTAAATAGGGCCATGTTTTCATCTATAAAGTAGGGCAGGCCTTTCAGCTAAGCACTGCCCTTCTTAACTGAGCCCCAGAAATCTGGACCCACTGGCTGTAGGCAGGCCCAATGACAGCAGCAGGAGATGGCACAAGTTATACTGGATTTGTTTCTTTTCCAGTAGTTTGGGCTGGGTGTGGGGCTGTTATGTGATATCTGTGCAAGGATTCACAATTTCTTGGCTCTGGACTCTGGTACCATTCTAGGCTGGGATCTTGTGACCACACCCTACAGTACTAGGGTGCATGGCCCTGCCTGGCACAGAGGTCAGATGCACACTTCAGGGTCCTGCAAAGAAGGAAGTGGAGTCACTGACATTAGAGCATGGCCCCCAGATGTTTTTGGAGGCCTTTTGTTTGTTCCTGGCTGCTCAGACCTGAAATAACCACACAGGAATTGTATTAATTAAATCACTACTTGGCCCATTAGCTCTAGCTTCTTATTGGCTAACTCTTAAATCTTAATTTAACCCATTTCTAGTAATCTGTGTATCGCCACGTGGCTGTGGCTTACAGGGTAATGTTCCCTCCAGCTCCAGCAGGGCTCCATGGCTTCTCTCTGACTCTGCCTCCCTTCTCCCAGCATTCAGTTTAGTCCCCCCCAGCCCAGTTCTGTTATGCCCTACTCTGATATAGGCTCAAAGCAGTTTCTTTATTCATTAACCAATAAAAGCAACACATAGACAGAAGGACCTCCCACACCACCCAGGCACTTGCAAAGAGCTTCCTAGCAGCCACTTCTGGGAGTGGGGCAGGGCTAGTTATGTGTGTAATGATTAGGAGCAAGGACTCCAGGGCCAGAATCTGAACTGGGAGGTTCCTGCTCTCTCTCTCTCTCTCTGGGTTCTGGGGATTAGACTCATGTTCTCATTCTTGCAAGGCAAACACTTTACCAACTGATACATCTTCCTGGCCCCTATCTGCCTCTTTTGACTGTTGGTTGTTTTGTTGTTATTACTCAGTTTTCGAGTGTTACTCACCAGTTCAGCCTAGCCAAGAACTTCCTATCAAGGCTAGGCTTCCCTCAAACTCACTGTGACTCTGCCTTAGCCTTTCAAGTGCTAGGATTATAGACATGAACCACCACACATGGCTCTTTAATTGTCTTTACATTAGGAGACTTTAAAGATGCCAGCCTCTTAGCATGTTATGAAAAGTTTCTGTTAAAATATGTGTAAGGGCAGTTAGTATAGTGCTTGGCTCATAGATCAATTTTAGCTACTGTATCAATATTGGTTACTAGAGATTTCTTAGTTCCCAAAGCCCAGAGTGGACCTAAAACACACAATAACTGAGCTGACTCCGCCAATCATGGGGCTTCTGAAGGAGAGCCTCCTAAGGTGGGCTTTTCTGGGGGTAGGTACATCAAAGCTCCACAGTCTCTTACAGTGTGATTTGTGGCATTCTTTCTAGTGGGGTTCAGGAAAGAGGGGTACTGTCAAGTGTCTTGTACCTGCTACTCCTCTATTGTGTTGTCCCAACCACAAGTTGGCTTGCCTTTAAGACCCCCCTTGAAAGGAGGGTGGGTTTTTCCAGGCTGGGGGCCAGGGAGATTAGGGTCAGGCCGGAACCTCCTGTTTCCTCCAGAGGGACCTTGGGAGAAGGGTACTAGGTTCCCTCACTGGAGTGTCGTTGAAGCCCTACTTTCTCCATTCCTCACCTTTCCCTCAGACTCTCAGAGACGTACAGATACGCATTTGAATTTTGGTCGACACAATAATTATACAGACTTGTGAGGTACAGCGCGGCACTTCAACAAGTACTCAGTGTGTAACGACCAGCTCAGGTAGCCAGCCTAGCACATTATACTGTTACCCTGGCATCCATAGTAAGTCTCTTGAATGAATCATGCTTCGTTCGGGTCTAAGTGGGAGGTAAATGGGCTTCCTCCGTCAGATGACGTCAGAGTGTAGGATGATTGGGGAGGCTGCTAATGTCATCATGGTTGGGAAGAAGAGGGGGAAATGATCTTTGTGAAAGCAGGAAGTCTTCCAGGTGGCATGCTGGGATGCTCACTCCGCTCTCATTTCCTGCATGTCCCCAGGCCGAGAGGCAAATCAAATGAAGACTTTTCCATGGGTGCTTTATTGCCTTTTCAGTGATGCCAGAACTGGGTTTAAGCTGGAGTTGTGAAGATTCTTAGCCCTTGAAGCGTTTTTGCTTAGTCATGTCATTACGAGGACAATTAAGGAAATACTCCTCTACCCAATACGCCTATACAGCATTTATGTTTGGAAAGGATTTTGTACCAGTTTTAAGGATTAGTAAGACCCAGTGGAGTTGATGTGTGGGCTGTGCTTTGTCTGACTATGTTAGCAGTTTAGATCATACCACTGAAGACGAGCTGTGGCCTAAAGTCTTGGTCATAGAAAGATTTGGACTCCACATCCTGGCTCACTCATGTAATTCAACATGGGACTTAATGGTGTTAAAGCACAAGATCATGCAACAGGGAAGCATGTGCCACGCCAAATACATTTTAGTGAAGGAAATAAGGAGGGAGGAAAGAGAGATGGAGAAAAACAAAGGAGGGAGAGCATGAGGGAGGGGGAGAGATACTCTAGCGAATTTCTTTAGAATTATTATTGTTATCATTTTGTTTTGTTTTGTTTTTCAGTACAGGGTCTCTTTGTGTAACAGTTCTGTCTGTCCTGGAACTCACTCTGTAGACCAGGCTGGCCCCAAACTCATAGAGATCCACCTGCCTCTGCCTCCTGAGTGCTGGGGTTAAAGGCGTGTGCCACCACCATTTTACTAGAATTATTTTTATGATACACTGTCTACTACAGTGTGCCTCAGCCCATGGGTTGCGACTCCTTTGGGGGTTGAATGACCTTTTCATAGGGGTCACTTAAGACCATCTAAAATATCAGATATTTGCATTATGATTAATAACAGTGGCAAAATTACAGTTATGAGGTAGCAATGAAAATAATTTTATGGTTGGGGGTCACCACAACATGAGGAACTGTATTAAAGGGTTACAGAGTTAGGAAGGTTGAGAGCCACTGGTTTAGTATTTTCTCTTTCTTTCTTTCTTTCTTTCTTTCTTTCTTTCTTTCTTTCTCTCTTTCTTGTTTGTTTTTTCAAGACAGGATTTCTTTGTATAATAGCCCCAACTGTCCTAGAACTAGCTCTGTAGACCAGGCTGGCCTCGAACTCACAGAGATCTGCCTGCCTCTGCCTCCCAAGTGTTGAGATTAAAGGTGTGCGCCACTACCACCCAGCTCTAGTATTTTATGAAGATAAGAGTCTGGAAAATAAGATTTTAAAAGTTCTTCCCTAAAACGAGTTCTCTTTCTAAATGTCTCAGAAACTCTAGCTTCAGCTTCACCTTCCAGCTGTCAGGTGGCCTGCTACTTGACTGGCCCACATTCTAGTCCCATGAGTCCTGACCCAAGTTCTCAAGGGAAAGTTTTCATTGGGTATTTGCTCTCAGTGGTTTGACTCTTTTCTCCTCTGAGTCTAAAGGGAAAATAAAAGATGACAAGCTAACGTTATGTTTTTCCACAAAACCACAGACACCACAGTCTTTTAACTCGGTAAGGTGGCATGGCTGGAGCAAGCACGGGTGTGAACGTGACATTTCTGCAGCACTGGAGAGACGTGGAAGTATTTATTTTTGACGAGAGGCAGCGAGGGGCGGGGGCAGGACCGACATGACCCCTCATCTCTTTCACTAGAAGAGAATGCTTTTTCAAGGGCACTGGCAAACAGGCTTGTTGGGGCAAACTGAAAAGCAGGGTCAGAATCGAGGGCATTTCAGATTTGAGAAAGATTTGAGAGGATAAGAGAGCTGCCACTGGCACCTGGGGGCTTCCCTGGGGAAAGACTAGATTCATTCTGGATATCCCAAGAAGAAAGACTGGGTCAAAGGGTTGATGCGAATCTAGCAAAAAAAAAAAAAAAGTTCCTCACGCACATCTGTCTAGGAACAGTGATGTCAGCTCTCCATTGGTGGCTTGTTTTAACTGAGACAAGACATCTACTTGGCAAGCACCCTGGAGGAGTGACTGAATGGAAGCCAGCTTTGGGCTCCACACTTCCGGCCTTCCTGAACTGTATTGCCAACGCTGCCTCCATGAACGCAAGAACAGGACTCTTTAAAAGCAAGATGTTAGGCCAGAAGATGTCTCCGAGGGCTGTGAGGGGACCTAGAGATTTAGGATTTGGTCGGAGCCTTGCCGAGGGCCTAGGAAGAGCAGTCCTAGGCCAGGTAGACACAAGCTTCCCCAACTTCGTTGCTCAGAGCTCGGCATCTTGGACACTTAACCCAAATCCATCAGAACACATATGCTTGTGGCTGTCATTCCGTTTATCCTCTTCTGGTCCTGGAAGTATGAGTGGGGCTGGAGTGTAGTGGGACAGAGGTGGCTCAGTCCCTGCCCCTGGACACTGGGCACTATAGCCTGGTTATGAGTAAAGTAACCTACGGCAGCAATGGAATGGGTACGTACTCTTTGGGACTGTCTGGGATACAGGGGTGCTTCACAGGAGAACTGACGTGTGAGGTGTACATGCCGAATGATGGGACAGGTTTCTGAAAGAGAGTAAGTGTTGGGCTCTGGAGCTTTCATTTCTTTCTGATAACCCAGATAGCCACTCTTCACCTTAAAAGACACACGTATCTGTCCCCATTCCATTTAAGTGAGGAAACAAAGTCATGTGGGTAGAGACCAGCTGTGGATACGAGGTGAGGCAAGGGACACCTCGAAGATGACTGTGGATAGACGTCAAGTTGATTCATCAGGGAACCGGAAGGCAGGTTCAGTAGGCACTGTGCAGAGGTGAAGGCAATAGCACATGCGCCTCAAGGCGTCACAGTGCAGAGTGTGTCAGGCGAGCTGGACAGGCGAGCACATGCAAGAAGCACAAAAGGTGTCCTAATCTACTAACTGCAGCTGTTTCCCTCTCTTCCCCCTTCTCCTGCTCCCTTCTCCCCCTCCCCTTTCTCTCTCCCTCTCTTCCTTTCTCCTTTCTCCTCCCTCCCCGCCCTCTCTCTCTCTGAGACTGTAGGTGTGAGACCTCTTTCCCAAATTCAAGACAGTAGCTGGTCAGGTTGGTTTTTTAGAGACAGAGAACATGGCCTTTCCAGCAGTTCCCTGGGCTCACCTTTGGCTTCATGGAAACCATGCTGCCCCTTACAGGGAGCTGTTTTTAACCCCTGTAGATTTGGGGCCTCTTCCTCATCTTCTTTAATTTACATTTTTTTCTCAGACGTGTATGCAAATATTCCAGATAACTTGGAAAGAACAATTTTCGCTCTTACTTTCACAAGCCTATACATATCTAATGCAAATAAGACTGTTCTTATTAAGTGATAACGGGGTAATTCCCATGCCCCGCTTCAAATAGAATCTCTTTAAATTTTCATGTTAGCAATAAGAACAGCCTCAACATGCAGTGCAATGATACTTCTAAAGAAGCATCTCTGAACTTTTTATGTTAATGGGCTTGAGAATCCATGATGAGTATAGATATCACGTGCATTACCAGGCATGATGCCAGAAAGAGACCAAAGCAGGTGTAGAACAAGCATCCCACTACTGAGGGGTTGGTCCAGCCTCTCACTTAATCTGGAAGAAGGGCAAAACCTAGAGGGTTTTTGTAATAGTTGGTGACTGTCATTGGTTCTGACTGAAGACTTAGAGAGCTCTTGGAGATGATGACATGAAAGTTTGACAAGAGAATCATTTAGGAGGAAAGAAAGCTGGAGTCAACAAAGGGAGTGACATAAGGACGCAGAGACACTCAAAGGACAGCGCCTACATCCCTTTGGCAGTCACCATGCCCAGGCTAGCTGGGCTTGCATGGCATCCAGGCAAAAACCTCCACCACGTGGTTGATGGGAGTCGATGGGTAAGTACCTGTCTTAGTGGCAGTTCCTATTGCTGTGAAGAGACACATGATAAAAAACAATTTGGGGAGGAAAGAGTTTATTTCAGAAAACAGTTCCATAGCATGATCTATCACTTATAGAAGTTCAGGGCAGGAACTCAAGCAAGAGAGGAGCTGACACAGAGGCCATGGAGGAGTGCCGCTTACTGGCCTGTTCCCCATGGCTTGCTTAGCCTGCTTACTTATAGAACCCAGGGATGGCACCACTGATAATGGGTTGAACCCTCCCCCATCAATCATTAATTAAGAAAATGCCCCACAGGGAAATCTTCTGGAGCCTCTTCCCAAATGGTGTTAACTGTGTGAATTTGACACGAGACTAGTCAGTGCAGTATCTCAGTTCCTAATTCAGAACTGTGAGTTTCCCAGTAGAATTGAATCCACCAAGCACACCCAATCCCATGAGCTGGCTTTTCTGAGAGCTGGTTGAAGCTTTAGGGGAATCTTTTACATTGACTAATCCTCCTGGGATCATAAGACCTGAGATTACTAGCTCCAGCCACTCATACCTTTGCTTGTGAAGGAAGCAACTAATTCAAGAACAGCCTATAAAAGCTACCCTCAACTGACTACCGTTCTTCCTCATGCTACTTTCTTGGAACATTTCCCTGACCTTTTGTTCCTATTATACTTGCACTTGAATCCTTGTCAAAATGCAATGTATGATAGTTCAGGAGCGGAAACAAAGACCCGCAGGTGGGGCAAGTTGGGCACATTTGGGGAACCCGAGTGCTCCACAATGGCCAGGGACAGAGCAGTCCAGTTGGATGTGAGACTAGGGGAGTCCTACCACAGTTTTGGACAAAATCAGACAACTGTAGGGGAAGAACGGGGCAGGGCAGGTGATGGAGACGCTCTTCCTGCTGTGGAACAACCCTTTGGTTCACCATGAAGTGATGTTGCTCTCATTGTTAATAAAACTAGGCAGGAAGAGGTTAGGTGGGAGAGATAGACTGAGAGACTGCTGGGAAGAAGAAGGTCAGATGCACGCGGCAGGGGTGGGCGGCAGAGGGGGGAGTCACCAGTGAGACACAGAGGAAGCAGGAGATGAACATGCCATGCTGAAAAAAGGTACCACCATGTGGTAGCACATAGATAAGAAATAGGGGTTAATTTAAGATGCAAGGACTAGTTAGTAACAAGTCTAAGCTATTGGCTGAACATTTATAATTTATAATAAGTCTCTGTGTGATTATCTGGGAGCTGGCTGGCAGGACAGACCTGAATGACTGGCAGGACAGAAAAACTCTGCCTACATCTTCTTAAGTCTTCAAATTTCTGATTCTCAGACTTAGGGGCACAGGGTTATATGTTCTGTTTTTAGTCCATCTTCTGAACACACGTGTGTTCTGTGTGCATTCAACAGAAAGTCTTCCCTCCTTAATGAGTTAGAATTCCTTCAGACTGATACTTGCCCCAGCCATCTATGCCTTCCTCCCACACCTTCCATCCTCAATCTAACCACAAGCCATATTGGCTTGCCATGTAAAAACGACCACAGCTATCTGAAAAAAAATTATGCTAAGAGCCTGAGGATACTAGGCAAGAGATCAGTCTTGTCTGTTTGCCCCTGTAGGTGATATGCTGGTGCCCAGCTAATGTGACTTGCTTCTGGGCTCAGGAGAGAGAGGGGGGAGTTGAAAGATCATTGAGCATTTCTGCTGTGACCTGTGAATAGATTCTTCTGTGTGCCGAGTCTGACGAGGGACTTCTGAATGTGCGGAAGCACTCGCTCAGAGGTTGCCTAGGTGACTTAACTGACGCCAGGTGGGCAGTGGGTCACTCTTTCTCTCCACAGTCCATCTGGACTGTTCTCTTACTGCACATAGGGTGGAAGACCTTGTGGTTCTGACTTCTGGCCCCAGTTGATTTGTAGCAAGCCTGCAGCCTTGTCCTTGTTCAGTCTTCTGCTTTCGGGCTCCTTTCTGCTCTTTCTTGCTAGCTGCTTCTGGCAGGCACAGGCATACTGGCTGGGCCCTCTCCCAAGGTGTGCCTCAGCTTTATTTGATTGTCTATTCTCAGTCTTTATCTTGTCTAGAGCTGACTCCTAGGACAAAAGGACATGTTGCATGTGTTGGGTACAGACACAGAGAATAGTGGATCACACAAGAAGGAAGCATTTGGTGGTCACCATCAAAGGAAGGATATAACACCACCCACAAGTAAATACACCACATCAATTAGGGCTTCAAAATGACTGGCAGGAAGTCAGAGTCTTGTCCAGTTTGTTGGCGTTGGTGTTAGGGTATGCACATGCTGGAGAAGATGATGAAGATGGGAACTGGAAGGCATGTCTGGGAGAAAGAGATTTTGCAAATTGGATGAAAAGGACAGGTGGTGGTGGTACATGTCTTTAATCCCAGCTCAAGAGACAGAGGCATGAGGATCTCTGAGTTAGAGGCCATCCTTGTATACAGAGTGAGTTCCAGGACAGCCAGGGCTACACAGAGAAGTCCTGTTGAGACAGACAAATGAGATAGATAAATGATAGATGATAGATAGATAGATAGATAGATAGATAGATAGATAGATAGATAGAAGATAGAAGGACATATAGAAGGACACAGAGGATTTGGTAGGTAAAGATGGGGACTGAGCTTAAGGACATGAGCAGAAAGATGACAAAGCTAGGCAGTTCCTCAGAACTGTGCAGAGGTCAGAGTATCAGTGACTCCTTCTTGAATCTTTGTGCCCTCCTCTGCTCTGCTCTGGTTCTGAGTTCATGAGACTTTCTTGACCAAAGGTCATTTGCCATTGTGCCTACAAAGAGACTTGAACTGTAGTGATTGGACCTTGGGATTTTGTCTTCTCTTGCTGCTCTTAGAATGTTGCCATCGCATCAATAAACATTCTGGAGAAACATGGAGAAGCTGACTACAGACACAGGATGTGCTGGCTAGACTTATGTCAACTCAACACAAAAATACAATCATCTGAGGGGAGGGACCTCAGTTCAGAAAAGACTTCCATAAAGTTAGGTTGTAGATCAGTCTGGAGGGCATTTTCTTCCTTCTTTCCCTCTTTCCTTCCTTTCTTTCTTTTGTTTTTTCTTTCTTCCTTCCTTCCTTCCTTTATTTATTTATTTATTTATTTATTAGTTTTTCAGAATGGGATTTCTCTGGATAGCTGTCTTGGAACTCACTCTGTAGACCAGGATGGACTTGAACTCGTAGAGATCCACCTGCCTCTGCCTCCTGAGTATTAAAGGCATGTGCCACCACCACCAATGTAGGCCATTTTCTTAAGTAGTGACTATGTAGGAGGCCCCAGTCCGTTGTAGAGTTCTATAAGGAAACAGGCTGAGCAAGCCATGAGGAGCAAGCCAGTAAGCAGCACTCCCCCGTGGCCTCTACATGAGCTCCTGCCTCCGGGTTCTTTCCCTGTTTGCATTCCTGCCCTGGCTTCCTTCAGTGATGGACTACAATGTGGAAGTGCAAGCCCAATAAATCCTTTCCTCCCCAACTTGTTTCTTCATTGCAGTGTTTCCTGGAAGCAATAGGAACCCTGACTAAGACATGGGGGAAGCCCCGATAGAGATCAGCCAGGCCTGGCCTGGATCAGCTGATCAGCCCAGCTGAGCCCAGCCCAGTTCTCTGAATTGCCAGTTCAAAGAAGGGTGAGTTACAGAGATGACTACGGTAAACTTACAACTTTTGGGTGATTTGTGACACCAAGAACTCCAACTGTTTCAGGAATAAACTCAGACCCAAGGAACCCATGTAACATGAAGGGCCTGCTTGTTGGGGTTTATGTCCTGCCTGGTCCCCACCAGCTGTTTAGTCCCAGAGAAAGTCACACAGAGAGTCTCCATAAGTTACAGACTGATTGGCCCATTAGCTCAGGTTTCTTATTTAGTCTTATAACTTATATAGCCAATCATTCTTATCTATGTTAGCCACATGGCTCAGTACCTTTTTCAGCGGGGCAGGTCACATCCTGCTTCTTCGGTGGTCTGGGCAGGAGTCCTGAGAGAGCTTCCTGCTTCCCAGAATTCTCCTATTCTCCTTGCTCCGCCTCCACTTCCTGTCTGGTTGTCCCACCCACATATCCTGGCTAATGGCCAATCAGCATTTATTTAAATCATGATTGACAGAATACAGACAATTCTCCCACACCAAACCCAGAGTTAGCAGTCTTCAGATGCAGGGGCTACTTGGATGAGGAAATTATTGTGGCCAGAGTGCAGTCTATGGTAGCTTGTAAAATATGGCCACATTTTCACACACCCCCAAGAAACAGAATCTCTAAACAACCAAGCAGAGCAAAATAAACAAAAGCCTATATTTGAGAATGGCCATGGGACTTACTTTGGCCAAATGAACAGAAGCATATGTCAGAGAGGCAGAGGTCTGAAAACTGCTTCCCTTCTGGAGTATTTCTGCTTGCTGCCTTTGAAAGTCATATTGCTTTATAAAAACAAATAATAAATATGCAAAATAAATAAATAAGTGCCTATAAATAGGTAATCTATGTTTAGAGAGGCCTCTGACTTTTTTTTAAAAAAAGATTTATTTTATTTATTACATATAGTGTTCTGTCTGCATGTTTGCCTAAACGTCAGAAGAGGGCACCACATCTCATTACAGATGGTTGTGAGCCACCACGTGGTTGCTGGGAACTGAACTCATGCTCTTAACCTCTGAGCTATCTCTCCAGCCCAAGGGCCCTGGCCTTTTAATGGAATTTGGACAGATCATCCTAGAGTAGGTCCTGGCAACCTCCATCCTCCATTGACTACAGACCAAGTCCTGGTTTAGCTGAGATCAGCCAAGGTTGTCTCAGGGCAGATCTGGAGAACTCCTCTGAGGCCAGTCTATATTGGTGTATTGTGAATCTCAAAGTCAAGGGGAACTGAGATACATGGCTATCCTCCTTTATGTTGTTGTTTGTTTTGGGAGTTAGATAAGGTCTTGCTATGTATCCCTGGCTAATCTAGAATTTATTATGTAGATCAGGCTGGCCTCAGACTCATAGAGACCCCTCCTGCCTCATCCACCTAAGTCCAAGGATTAAAGGCAGGACCCATAAAGCTATTAAATCACTCAGTTTTGCAAAAATGATCCGAGACCTCCCACTCCCCACCCCATGGCCATCAGCTCACCTGGATTGGCTCTGTCTGTGAGCTGTCCCCCACCCCCGTCAGGTGGCCTACATGGGCTCTGTCTGTGAGTTTCAATGCTTCAGTTTCTGCCAGCAAGAAGAGCTTGAGGCCCAGGCAGTGATTTTACCATTTCTCACTCTGCTGGACTATAGATTAGCCACAGCTCAGTTTTGGAGTTCTGGTGATGATTTCTTAAAATGATCCTTCATGTCAAGAGTCGGCAAGTACCTATGCTTTGCCTCTACTCCATTACTTCATGAGAGGCCAGCTGAGTCCTGAAAAGATCTCTTGAGATAAGTCCAATTCTGTGCACAAGCATCAATGGCCAGTGCTGTGGGGTACTCCTCTTGTACACCATAAAGATTTGTCAACTTGGTTTAATAAAGCGCTGATTGGCCAGTAGCCAGACAGGAAATATAGGTGTGGTGACTGAACTAAGGATGATGGGAAGGGGAAGGGCGGAGTCAGGGTCACCAGCCAGATGCAGAGGGAGAAGGAGATCTATGTGCCATGCTGATAAAGGTAACTACCATGTGACAAAACATAATTAGGAAGATAGGTTAATTTAAATGCAAGAGTTAGCTAGTAGCGAGCCTCACCTATCAAATGAACATTTATAATTAATATAAGCCACTGTGTGGTGATTTGGGAAATGGCTGCCAGGTATTTGGGAACTGGTAGGCAGGAGGACACTTCCCAATTACAGGCCAATTTTGACAAATGGAAGCATGCAGCTTAGAGAGATGGCACAGAACTCCTGCTATGAGGGGTACTTCTGGGAACCCTCCCCATGGGCTACTCTGGTTTGGTAAGTCATGCTTTCTGCCAAAGAACTCTCCCCTCCCTGGATCTTGGGAGCCTTCTGGAGCATTGCTTTCTTTGGGGAGCAGTCCCCATCCCCTTTTCCTGCCAACTTCTCCACACTAACAAATGAAAAAGAACCCCCCAGTGCCTCAGCCCCTTCTCTTCTCCTGAGGGCATTTTTCTTGAGCAATTTTAATCACACAGTAGGCCATACATTAAGCAAACCAAGAGATCAGTTGGCCTGAGGACATTTAGAAGTAAACGGTGGCATTATCATCTTCCTAACAGTCACCCATGCTGTCAGGACCCTCCAGTGGAAGGCCTGCCACCGTTGTGCATCTGTGTTCCCCATGGCAACGTGCAAAGCTGATGACAATGGTGATAAAGAGACAACCAAGCCAACATGGATTGGCTTCTGCCACCACCATTGCTCTTGTCTCTGTGGAGAAGAATTTGGACTTCTTTGCCTGTCTGTATAAGGAAGTTTGTCAAATGGAGAGGCACTGGTTGGGGTGTGGTGGTTTGAGTGAGGATGGCCCCCAGAGGATCATATGTGTGAATGCTCAGTCCCCAGATGGTAGAATTATTTGCAAAGGTTTAGGAAGTGTGACCTTTTTGGAGGAGGTGTGATACTGGGATTAGGATTCAAGGCTTCAAAAGCCCAGGCCATTCCCAACTTGGTCTCTCTCTCTCTCTCTCTCTCTCTCTCTCTCTCTCTCTCTCTCTCTCTCTGTCCCATGCTTGTGGAGCAGGATTTTATCTCTCAGCTACTGGTCTGGCACTATGTCTACTAGCTGTCATGCTCCTCACCATGATTCATAAATGAAAGATTACTGTACCCCAATATTAAGTCTCTCCAAGCTGAATTAAGAATTTAATGAACAAAGCTACTCAGGGGTGATTCTCAGGGGGAAGAAAGCAGGAGAGAAAACACACTGCTGCTCCCAAGGAGGGGCCTTAAATACCCTGTAGACCCAGTCTTTGAGCAGCTCCAGGAGAGGAGCCCCCGATGGTGGTCTTTCTAAGAAGGGTGGGGCTTGGAATGGAGGCGTGAGACTGGAGTCGAGATTCCCACCCATGGAGTCTAACCCTCTGGAACTGTGAGCCCCAGATTAAATGTTTTCATCTATAACTTGCCTTGATCATGGTGCTTTGTCATAGCACTAGAAAAGTCACTACGTTGGGAGTAACATAAATTTCCCCTCAGGAAGGCTTATTTACCCTCATAGTGGCGTAACCTGATTGGTTTCAGGTCCTGTGAGAGGGCTTAACTACAATCCAGTCCTTCTTGGAAGACCTCTCCACCATTTTTCTCTGGCCTTCTCACAGGCTCAGAGCAGATCCTCTCTTGGGGGAGCCAGTAGTCACTGAGAGCTGTCTCTCGCCTACTGATGGAGGCTGAGGGCATTGGTATCTCACATCTGAGGATGCTGTCTTTGCCTGGCACACTGGGAGCATGAGTATTTCTGAAGATACAGATACACAATTCAAGTGGGGAATAAAGAGACTTGGTGATACCCAGGGGGACACTGAGGGAATACTGTCTGCATTTGCTTTGGAATTAGGACAGTTCTTTATACGAGACTATCCTGGCTGTGTGATAGCTCCTAGGCTGCTAAGTGCCAGTAGCACCCACCCCGTCTTTGTGACAATAAAACATGCCCTCCTTTCATTCCAACCATCCCTGGGACAGAGACAACATGGCCCCTGGGTGAGAAATGAAAGAGTGACTTCAGAAGGAAGGAAGGAAGGGGGATGGTGGTGTTGCTGAAGAAAGAGATGCATGCAGGCAACTTCCAAAGACCTAGGGAAAAAAAGCTTTCCCAGGAACCCCTACTCTTCTCTTCGACTCTTGGTATCTGACATAGCAACAAGAACTCTCAGGTGAAGAAACAACACCTTACTAGGTAATAGGGAAGTTGAGACAGGAAGGCAGTGACAGCAGGATTTGGAACAAGTTGGGGAAGTCTTTTCTGGCCAGTGTTGGGGTCCTGGGTGGCAAAGATCACTGAGACCAAAGGCCTGGCTGGGATGTTGGTGACCTTGACCTCCTCATCTTCTTCTGTTTTAGAAGTCACAGTCTGGGGTCACAGGGAAGGAAGGAACTAGCCAATGGATTACAAGCATGAATTCACTCAACTTATTCCTATTAGTCCTTCCAGGGGCACCCCTACTCCCAGGTACTGTGTGGCTGCCTTTTCTCTCACTTCTGTATATGTGTTGCTTTATTGGTTGATGAATAAAGCTATTTTGGCCAACAGCTTAGCAGAGCAAAGCCAGGTGGGAAATCCAAACAGAGATATACAGAGAAAGTAGGTGGAGTCAAAGAGATGCCATATAGCTACCAAAGGAGAAAGACAGCAGTTGCCAGCCAGAACCTTGCCAGTAGGCCACAACCTGGTGGTGATTCACAGATTAATAGAAATGGGTTAAATTAAGATGTAAGAGTTATCTAGAAATACCCCTAAGCTATTGGCCAAATAGTGTTATAATTAATATACTTTCTGTGTGATTATTCGCATCCAGGTGGCCGTGAAAACAATGCATGGCCTCTGCCTAAAAAATAACGTGCCAGCGTGAGCTGACAACATCCACATAAAACCTGAGAGTGTTTGGGAAGGAATTCCAGATACAAAAAACAGAGTTAAGCACAGCTTCATGGTAACAGCATTTTCTCGGGTAGGCTCTGTTTGCTATAAGCAAGCAGAGGCGTGATTCCTTTAGGAGAAGGAATAGCAGTAGCAGCAAAAACTGCATGGCTCCTTTCAGAAGGCTTCCTGGTTAGTGCTAGTTGCGTGGACACCTCTGGTTCTTTCAGGAGGTTAGCATTTGAATGGGGTTTATGGGCAGTGTGCTGCAAGTTACTTGGTGGCAGCATGGGGCCAACTGCTTCCCAGAGTCGAGGTGGTGAGAATGGCAAGGTACCTCTGCCATATTAAAAGGCTAAGAGAGGTGGAGCCAGCATCCAGGGCCTCTGTGACCAAGCTGCTTACCATTTTAAAAGTGTTTGTGGTCAGAAAATGATTACAGATATGCAATCAGACAGATTCAGTCAGAAATAAACCTCTGAACAAGTCATAGTGTGTTTAAAAATATATGTAGGCTTAAAAGAGAGAAGAAAAAGAGTATAGACAGTTATAAAAAGAAATAAATAGTTTATAAAAAACAAAGTCTTTAAAGATACTGAGTACAGGCAGTCATAGATTAAAGAAGTAAAGAAAAATAAACCATAATAAGATGAAAAATACACAGGGAGTCTGAATTATGTATTATTGTGTTTTCTTTGAATTTTTCGACTGTAAAGGAGCTAAGTACAGAAAGACATTTCATGGTACAGGCTGCTAAGCTAAACCAACATAAATGTTTTAAAGGTACCATGACTTCAAAATTTGGGTCTAAGGATATGTTGCTTTGAAAAAGAGGTTCTGCTTTTATTTCCACAAAGGATAGAAAGCTGTGGATTCTTTACCAGCTAACATGGTTTGATCAAACAAGATCCCTGAATCAATGGCCCAGATGGTCCAACATCCATGATGGCTTTAGGACTGCTGGCTGAGATGGACCTACCACACAGGATACACCATGAAATACCTGTTTAACAGCAGCCCCAATTAACAGGAAGTAATCTAGAGAACAACGCCCAAATTCCCTAAATGACTGTTTATAAATGTTTGTTTACATTTAAAGGGGGATATGCTATAGAGGTGACTACTTTGCATTGGTATGTATCTTGGTTTATTGATAGAAATTTAAGGTCAATTTTGTTATATGTGTATTTATGCTCTTCATTAAGGTATTGTGTTTGTGCAGCTCATTTAAAAATGTAATGTATAATTAAAAAATACAGGTTAATAGATAGTCATCTATAATAGTCAAGCTTGTAGTCATGTTAATTAGATTTTCTAGATGTACAGAACTATATTTCAGATGGCTAAGTATTCTTCAAATCTTTCAAAGACTTACAGAATATGGCATTTAAATTTTTTAAGAACTTAGACTTTTCTCAACAATGAGACAGATCTGCTCCTGGCAGCACCAATCTACTTCAAGAGGATGATAAGCATAGAAGAGGCTCCTTATGGAGTTTTCTAGCTATTTGGGCAAGAAACTGCTCTTGCCTGGACTGCTTGATGTTATGTTTTATGAACTGGACATGCAGTTCCCACAGAAAAGTGATTGCTGAACATTCCAAAAGGTGTGATGGTCCTTCAGGGTTCCTGCTTCACAGAAGAAACTGCCAGACATTCTACAGGATACAGAAGAAAGTAACTGACAAACTGCCAAGATAGGCAAAACAGCTTTCAAATTTCCTGTTTCATGAAAAAGTCTGCTGGATACTATGAGCCTGTAGGCTGAATACGGGAGTCCCAATGTTACAAAAGAACTTTGGGTGTCTGTCTAGGCAGAAAGATGTCTCTGTCAATTCTAGAGTTTTGGAAGTTGCTTACAAAGCACTTCCTTTTTACTTAGATAATATTATATCCTTCTGGGGTCTTTGAAGAATTGAAGACAGATAGTTATAGTTCTCCTTAGTTATGATAAAAGATAAATTAGATATAAAACTTTAGACTCACAAAGATAGGATAGATGATAGAGTATTTCCCTTAATTTGCCAAATGTAAATAGACTAAATATTGTAACTATAATTCTTGCTTGATAACTGTTTTGTAAATGTAATTTTATTATGTTAAAGTTAAAACCTTCCTTTCTGTTTAGACAGAAAAGGGGAGATGATGTGGGATCTCCTTCTGTATATATGTTGCTTTATGGGTTGATGAATAAAGCTGTTTTGGCCAATGGCTTAGCAGAGCAAAGCCAAACAGGAAATCAGAATAAAGATATAGAGAGAAAGTAGGTGGAGTCAGGGAGACTTCATGTAGCTGCCGAAGGAGAAAGACACCAGCTGCCAGCCAGAACCTTACTGGTAGGCCACAGTCTTGTGATTCACAGATTAATAGAAATGGGTTAATTTAAGATGTAAGAGTTAGTTAATAAGAAGCCTGAGATAATAAGCCAAGCAGTGTTTTAATTACTATAGTTTCTGTGTAATTATTTGCATGTGGGTGGCTGGGAATGAATGATCAGTCTTTGCCTACACTTCAGCTTTTTAATAAGTTAGAACTCACCTCCTCCCAACTCTAGGCTTTCCTGTCTCTTAGCTTATTTTTGTCAAAGCACTTGTTGAATTGTATGTTAAGCTTTTTTTTTAAAAAAATTAATTTATTAAAATCAGCTTTTATGAAGACAGACCCTTCCAAACAGTGAGTTGATTTTCCTCTGTCACTGAACTTTCTATTGCCCGGCATGTAATGGGTGCTCAGTGAATATGTGTTGAGTAAGTGGATAGAGTGGTTAGCATAATGCATCAGGTGCTGTGCTAAGTAATTTACATGGATTGTCTCATTCAAGCCTCAAGGACACTTTTAGAATAACTACCATATTATACTCATGTTTTATACAAACCAAGACTTAATCAAGGACCTTGCCCAGGGTCGTGCAGCTGTTTATTGTCTCAGTAAGGATTTGATTGACTAGAGTGTCCACACTAGAAAAACAACCACAAAGACTGAATCATTGTCTTCTAGAGAAGCAAATGCTAAATGTCTCACCATGAGCATGGCTGGATGCAGGAGTGTGGATGTTTGGAATTGGGGTGATCATTTTCAGCTAGAGGTGGGAATTATTTGGAGGAAGCCACTGAATTTGAGCTGAACCTTAAGGGTAGTACAATGGTTAATTTTATGAACCAACTTGGCTAGGCCATTTTCTTAGGTTGCTTTCTGTTGTTGTCATGAACATCATGATCAAAACCAACATGGGAATAAAAAATTACATCTCACAAGTTAGAGTCCATCGTAGAGGGAAGTCAAGACAGCTTTACCTCTGTTTCAGACCTCAGAGAAGATGACAGCTTCAGCCTGGAGCCCAATACCATACCCGATTGACCTACTTATAATACAACATGAGATTCAGCCTGGCCCAAAGCACACTTCCAGCCTTACCTCCGCTGTCCATTCTCCATGATGTATCATCTTGATCTGCATGGCTCACAGCTGTCTGGCCTGGGTCACCCTCCCCACCCTGTTCACTTGGTGATCACCAGGTCCTTCTGTGGGTAGGTCCTTAAGACTTGGTCTAGTGTGAGCCTGCTGGACAGATGGCCATCTTCCCACTGTCTCGCCATTGCTATTGGAGCTCCTAGAAGGCATGAATCATTTCAGTCACCACTGAGAGTATGGCCCACATCTAAGATGGTCTGCAGGTGTGGGTGGAATGAGTGAGATTCTTCTCTCTTTTACCCTCTAAAGTTGCTTTGCTTTCTCTCCAGAGGCAGGGACTGGAGTGGTTGGAATGTGGCCTTGGTTTGTCTTTGGAGGTGTTTGTTCCCTTGTGATTTCTGGTCTTTGGGGATGGCAGTTCTTGCATCCTTTCTAGAGGCTGTGGATCCAGAACTGCTCCCATGGCTTTTCCCTTCATCCTCCCTCACCATTCTTCCTCAAGGAACTTCCCTTTAGACCCATGGTCCAGAACCATCAGGTACCAGTGAACGAAACTTCTGACCACTCCCTCTGAAACTATGTGGGAGAATATGAGGCACATTGGTTCTTTCCTCTCTGAACCCCAACTAGAAGAAAAGATCTTCATCTTTGAGTAGTGTCCTCCTGGGAGCCAAAGTTCCTGGACAGTATCACACGGCCAAACTGGTTTCCATGACCTGCCTCTCAAATCTCTTCCCAAGGTGAAACCTTTAAAATTATCACCTGTTTTCTTACAGGGAGAGAGGGACAGAGCCATGAACTGTTCACTGGGCAGCGTTTTCAAATGATGAGACTGGGTTTTTTGCCTACTCAGATGCATCTACAGTAAGACTCCATCAACTAGTTACTCTACTCTTGCATCCTCCAGGGTCACTTTCAAAATGTTCTGGAAGATTCTTCCTGTCAGTGGAGTGCATGGAGCCCCTACACAGCGAGGCTCTGCTGCCCCAGCTGCTGAACTGAGGGTTCTGTGGGTCTCTTCAGGGACACCGTGGCTGGGCTGTGTGTTGAGTGGAAGATGAGGGAATGGACACAACCCAGAGGTGTTCTTTTTCCTCCAGGGTAGTCCTTTTGGTCTACCTTGTCATAAAATCTTGTCTGGATCCCATCTGGAAGCCAGAAACACTGAATATACATACTCATGGACAGTCACCATCATGCTGGGGTTTGAGGGTTTCCTTTTTCTTAATTTTAGTTTTTCATCTTCTTTCTCTTCTTCTTTCTTTCTCGTTCTTTCTTAATTAAAAGTAGATTCTTCTCTCATACAATAATCCCCACCACAGTTTCCCCTCCATCTACTCCTTCCAGCTCCCTCTTACCTCCTTCTCCCCTGGATCCCCTTTTCCTCCATTTCCTCTTCAGAAAAGAGCAGACCTCCAGAGACAATAGTTAAACAAGACAAAAGATGATACAATAAGACAAGATAAAGATTGAGGCTGGACAAGGTGGAATCCAGTAGGAGGAAAAGAGTCTCGAGAGCAGGCAAAAGAGTCAGAGAAACTCTTGTTCCCACTGTTAGATTTGGAGATTTCTTAAAGGGATCCACTCCTCTCCATGTGGATACCTTTCAGAATCTACCATCATTATAAGCTTTAAACATATTTTTCAGGGCCCAGACAATTTGTTCTGTCTTTGAAAGTCCCAGGGTCTGCCTCAGTTTATACCTTACCCACCTCCACCTTCCGCAAGTCGCCACATAGCTTGCGTGGCCACAAGACAAGTATTTCCAGATGTTTTCTTCTATAACTCACTTCCACAGTGCCAGCAGTGGTCCTTCTGAGAGGATAGAGAGTGCATGGCCTAATGGCTTGTCACCAGGTCCCGTGTCCCAATGATGTTGTACAAGGGAATAAGTTTCCAATACATGCTTTAGAGGGCACTAGATAAATTGTGTGTGTGTGTGTGTGTGTGTGTGTGTGTGTGTGTGTGTGTGTGTGTGTGAGAGAGAGAGAGAGAGAGAGAGAGAGAGAGAGAGAGGAGAGTCTGTATGGGTGTGGGGAGTAGCATATCTAACCCACCGAAGACCTGCATAGATAAATACTGATTTCCCTAGGGAAGAAAGAAATCTCCCTGCCTATTGGCCTTAGTGGTGGGACCCCAGCTCTGCCCATTTCTATGGCAGTTGCCTGATTCAGTCTTCCCATTCGAACTGCCTTATCAGCTCTTCAGATTTTGACTTGCCAGCCTCTGTAATTGCAGAAGTCAATTTCTTCTACTAAATCTCTTTAACGTGATATCTATATTGATATCAATATCTGTATCTCGTAGTGGTTCTATTTTTCTAGAGAATATAACTCATACATTAGGGCTAAATGAAGTCACACATGCATAAAACAACATAGACACACAATGAAAAGTAGCAGGGAGGGTAGTGGTGGCGCATGCCTTTAATCCCAGCCCTGGGAGGCAGAGACAGATGGATCTCTGTGAGTTTGAGGCCAGCCTGGTCTATAAGAGCTAGCTCCAGGAAAGGCTCCAAAGCTACAGAGAAACCCTGTCTCGAAAAACAAGAACAAACAAACAAACAGAAAACAAAACAAAAACCTCACTTGTTCCCAGAGAACTTAGACAACAATGAGGACACTAAGAGAGACTTACAGAGATCTAATCTGCATGGGAAGTAGAAAGTAGAAAAAGACAAGATCTCCTGAGTAAATTGGGAACATGGGGACCTTGGGGGGAGGGTTGAAGGGGGAGGGGAGAGGCAGGGAGGGGAGCAGAGAAAAATGTAGAGCTCAATAAAAATCAATAAAAAAATCAAATAAAAGATTTATAAATCTAACCATGATGTTTTGTGGTAAAGTAATTATAAAAAAAGAAAGAAAGAAAGAAAGAAAGAAAGAAAGAAAGAAAGAAAGAAAGAAAGAAAGAAAGAAAAGTAGCAGGGACTAAGCTTTTCTTTAAGTTCTTGGAACCAGCCGTAACTTAGGGGGATGTTTTCCTTACCTTGCAGAGTCCAGGCACCCAGCTTCTCATGGGTGACTGTGTGGGTGCCTACCCCCACCCCCACATAATCAGGGTTTCTGGGACTTTTTCTGAGGGCAACTCCCTATCCTATTCTCCTCTGTCACCTCCTCACTATTAGGCTTCTGGGCTTGTGCCTTCAGCAACTGGGTGTGGCTGTACGGCCTCTAATTCAGCATTGTTAAGCAGCATGTGGTTGCCAGCATGCTTGCCAACACTCCACTGCAGTACTTGTTAGCACAATGGGGGGCCCAGCTATGATAAGCTCCGTAGAGACCCGAGGCTCAGTAGTTTACCCTACGTACAGCAACACCTGGTTCCAAGAAAGACCACAAACTGAGGCCACCCAGGTACCACCCAGGAACAGGCCATCCTAAGGGAATTCCTGAAGTTCCAACCATTGGATTTGTGCTTATAAAATGTTTTATACTGTTAATATTTGTACTTAAAATAAGAGGCTAAAAATTAGTGTCACAGCCATAAGCACCAAACGCTAACCAGAAACTGGGATGTTCATTTCTCATAATGCAGCAAGACAATGGCATAAGCAGTCTGGCAAAGAGCTCAGAACAGTTTCTCAGCCCACTGAGTCTCGACCCTTTGGGATTTAAAAAGGAAATTTAGATAGGGGAGCCTAAGACCACCTGCATGTCAGATGCTTGCATTAAGATTCATAACAATAACAAAACTGCAGTTGTACAATAACAATAGGAAAAATTTTGTAATGGGGGGGTCACCACAACATAGAGAACTATATTAAAAGGTCTAAACACCAGTGGCTTGGAAAGTGTCTCTCCTTACTCAAGGCCTAGTCAAGCTTAAAAATGTATGTTTAGCCTCCTTATCTTTGCTAACTTTAATATATTTGGATAAACTGAGTCATATAAATGTTTTATATTTCACTAAAAAGAGCTTCAAGTCCAAATCATTATTTTTAAAGTTAAACCTGACAGAAATATAATAGAAAGTTCTAGTCTTACGAAAGCTGCTAACTTGTTATAAAATGTTAAGAAATACAAGTTAATAACTATCCTTATAAATGATCAAGTTGGTTAATTGTAGCCACGCTAAGTACTACTGATACGATTAATTACAGGGATAAACCTTACTTAAAAGTTAAGCTTAAACAAGTAACTAGAAACAAAGTTGTCTATTCAGATATAACTGGGCAGCCTTCAAAAACTCCAGAGATCTGAAGAATATGGCATTTAAAATGTTGATTAAAAATCTTATTGTATCAGACAGAGACTCCTCGATCCTTACAGTGACTCAAGGTCTCTAAAAAAGATTATGGATCACCACAAAGTCTCCACCTGGATTATGACGGCACTGACCACTAGGCAAGATGCGCCAATGTAACATCTACTGCCAGGACCCGGCCCAGATTGTGGACAAGCAGCAGGATACTGGAGAATTGGTTGTACCACTTTTGCCTAGACAAAATAAGGTTGGTCTTTTCCATGTCCCTCTCCCACAGGAAAAAAAAAACCCAAAGAAACAAAAACAAAATAAAAATCTCTCACCTTATGAGGCCGGCAAAGACCGCTGTTCTGATATTTCTGCCTTCAGTGCTATGGAGATGTGGGTATTGCTAACTGGATACGGATTGGTCCCTGCCATTTTTAATAGATTTGGAAGCTGTGTAGTCTACATTCAGGTGCAATTTACCCTTCTCGGCTCTCTGATAAGATTGGCGGCTGAGCTAGCGGCAGCTTTGTCAGCTTAGCAGCAGGCAATCAGGTTCTTCCCCGAGGCGACAGCCAGCTTGTTGGCTCATTTTATATATAACAATCAAGCCTTAATATGGGTCCAAAAAAGGTCTGAGGATGTAAAAGCTTAAAAGCTTTAAGGGTCTCAAAAACGATTTGAGATGTAAATACAAGTTATGGAAATAAATAAATAATTTAAAATATAAAAAGTTTTCGGATTGTTTTCCCCTCCTGACACAAAAGTTCAGAGTTTAGCATTTAATAGAGCTCTAACAAGCTGGTAGAGCAATAACTACTTACTGCTCAGCCACAAGCTCAAGATTTTGGATTTATTTTGGTTTCCACCTAAATATAAACTTAAAGGTGCTTCTCATCAGGCCAAAAATATATAGATGTCCAATCTATACCTGGCTCTCAGGAGGCAAGAAAAATGTGTACATGCTTCTAACCCAAGTCTGCAGTTTCTGTGTCCACTCCTAATGTTTTACAGATACCCATTACCTGTTTTTTTTCAGTATAAATTGGTGATATTAATATATCTAAAACTTTTATGTCTGTTGTAAAATAAAAACTCATATAGGCTTCAGAAAAAACCTGGGTCCACTTCTCCAGCTAAGCACAGCCTAAGTTCTCCCTACCTGTGTATTCCTGAGGATGATATTTTTCTCTCCCCTTGGTCTTGGGACTCCTCCCCTTCCTGAAAGTGTCAAATGTAATATTTTTCTCTAAGTTCATAAATTTTCACTTCTGTTCCTAGTTTAAACTTGTCTCAACAGGTTTCCATTTGGCTGACTGGCACATTCAAGCATCAGCTGCTGACTACAACCTGCTCCAAATGATTGTGAGCCCTGGTCTTGCTGAAAGCTGATGTGGACCAGTCCAGCCTATGTGAGTATTCCCTGTCTCTTCAGCAGAGTCAGCCAACCAGATGCTTCTGATAAATGTCCCACTGCCTAAATTCCCTCCTTGCCTAGACTTCCAGCCTTCTTAGGCCCTGATAACAATGCCCCAATGTCAGTTTGAAGTAGTTACAGGAAAGAACATGTTGTCCCATCCAACCTGCCCAAAATAGGTTGAAATACTGAGACAAAGGGGAACTCCCTGCCAAGGGGGACAAAATAGCTATCTATAATGCCCATTGACATACCAAGAAAATAGGCCCAGAGTTGTCAATTAATGGATTTATTAACTAAAATGGTTCTACAATAAGATACTTTGGTTCTTTATGGAGAACCACAGAATGAAAGAGGACATTCAGGATTATAATTACAATTTGGTTGTACTCAAACATCAGAGTTACAGGGCCTGGTAGCGGAGAATGGTCACTGCCCTAGAAAAATCTGTTAGCTAATGGTTCTTAGGTCCCAGTACAATCCCCTTAAATCCTTGGGCAAGCAAGACCCATAATTAGGTCCTGTCATGGGTACTTGTAAAGGGGAGGAATGTAGGACCCAGCCATGACAAGCTCAATAGAGACCTGAGTCTCAGTAGTTTACCCTAAGGCAATACCTGGTTCCAGGAAAGACCACAAACAGTCCACCCAGGCACCATCCAGGAACAGACCATCCAAAGGAAATTCCTAATGTTCCAACGATTGTTGATAGGCTCACCTGCCAGCACACACCCATTGCTTTTCACCAGGACACCCCTAGACAAATGTCAGCCAATTAGGGGTCCTGAACTTTAGAAATCCCTTACCCCAACCTCTACTATTATAAAAACCCCATCCCAACTGAACTGGAGGCTCTCCAATTGCGCTAATGCGTTGGACACACAAAGAGTCCAAGTTCAAACTTGAGTAAGAATAAAGGCTCTTTGCTTTTACACACGGGACTTGGTCTCCTAGTTGGGTTTTGGGGGGTTCCGTGATCTGGGCATAGCAATACCACCTGTGACACGGCCAGTGTAACATGCCACCTAACTTCAGTCCTCTCTGTCCCCACTTCAGCCTGCCACACTGGTCCTCTGACTTCTGCTTTTGTCCTGCCCAGCGCGCTCAGATGGACCACGATTCCCTTTCACTGTTTGATGAGCAGTCACCACAGACTGAGGCTTTGCCTCCTTCCTCCCCGCTGGGCCAGTTCTCAGCAAAGCGTGTAGAACTCAACATGAGAACACAGTGAGGGGGCTGGGAGTCCTGGGCAGAGAGGAAAAGGCATCTGGGGGAAGGTGCAATGGGGAGCAGTACCTGACATTCTGAGGCCACAGAGTAGACATTTGTCTTTTGTGGGTTTTGTTTGCCCAGAAAATAGCCCGCTCTTTTCTGTGTGTGTGGGAGGTTCTCAGTGGATGGGCTTTACTGGAAGATGCAGTAGGAGGCAGGCCTCTGCCTCATGTGAAAGAGCCGATGACCCAGTCATCTGTGTTCAGGGCCTTGACCCTCAGGGCCTAGGAATGGAAGCAGGTTTGGTTTCGGCTTCCAACCTAGGTGAGCTAAAGATAATCCAAACCATCTTCAGTTTTCTCAGGAGCCCCAGAGAGACTGGAGATACCTGCCCATTAAACTTCCTCCATTTTTCAGGCCCGTGATATGTCCCATCCCCTTGGGACCGTGAAAGTGCTGGTGCGGGACAGAAACAAAGCAGGTGTATTCTCTTAGCCAGGGTGTCCTCAGCTTACTTTGTTTCTCTTTCTTTTTGTTTTACAGGAAGGCATGGGAGAGAAAGAAAAGCAATTAGTTGCCTGTCTCTACTGTCTGGCTGTGACTGTGTTCACGTGCCCAAAGTGTTACGAAGGGCTGTTTGTAACTGTGGGGATGAGGAGTTGGGGAGCAAAACTAAACTGATAGCAAGTCCAGGAAAGTACTGATTTTTTTTTTTTTAAGAAAGGGAGTAGCAAGTTATAAAAAAAAAAAGATTCTCAAGCTGGAAAGAGCTTTAGAAATAGAATGAGTTGGGATCAAGCTGTGGCCCTACTGTGTGACTGGCACACTCTATAGTACTCTTCTTTTATGAATCAGTACCCGATGTTTGTGTAGGTATGCTAGATGCTTCACCACGTACACATAGTGATTCATTTTGAGCCAGTTAAGTCCATGTCTCTCTTCTTTGACAGTGATTGGCTGAGATGGGGGTGTAACCCTACCCTAGCCAATGGGAAGTGAAGAGAAATTTGTTAGGGATTCTGAAAATATTTCCTTCATTCAGAAGGAGGTGCCAAATACTCCCTCTTTCAGCATGAGTGTGACGATCTATTAGTATGACAAAGGGTTACTTCCTGCTGAGGTTGCCATTGTGGATTACAAAGGAAATGCCAAGACAGCTCAAAGATGCTACCCCAGAGCCTTCCCAAGCCGAAGGCCTATCTTAAGCCTTCAGAACTCCAGTAGGATTTTGACTTTGCCTAATGCCGTCTTGGACAGTATGAAGACTCCAGGTACAATCTTCCCTGGCCTCAGTCAGATTCAGTGTGTTTTCTAAGTATCAGTGGGTTATTTTGCTGATGTTTTGTAAACCAGCATTTGAAACCAGCAAACAATGGGGTGGCACAACTCTCTTATTTGCTCTGGGGTCTTAGCTCTCCATCATAATGAGGCACCCGAGGTACGCTACTTCATAAAGAAAAGTTTGTTTAGCTTCCTGCTTGGGAGGTTCAGGCTCGGCTTCAGCAAGGGCTGTCCTGGCCATTGTTTTCTCATGGTAGAGGTTCCAGGGTTGGGCTTGTTCTCACAGCAACCCATTCTGTAAAGAAACTCCTGTAAGCTGGGTATGGTGGCCCACACCTGAGATTCCATCACCGAGGTCAGAGACAGCAGAGGCCCTGGATGTCCGGGTAAGACCTTATCAAACAAACAGCAACAGAAGAACGGAGGACTTACCTTAATCCTCCTGAAGGCTGTGACTTTAACAACCTACACCTCTCCTCAACTCCAGTTCTAAAGTCTCCGTCTCACCCACACTGTCCCCCTGGATACGAAGCCAGTGCACAAGCTGTTGGGTCACAAACCACGTCCAGACCCTGCTTCCCAGCTTAGAGGGGAGGGTTGCCTTTCTGCCTTTTGCCTCAATGCTTGTCCTTTGCATGGTTTCCAGGGGTCTTCCACTGCTCGCCCATCTTCTTGCAAGCTGGAGTCTTTCCTGGAACCTCAAAAGGGGGAAGTCCTAGAATTCCTGAGCAAACATCCTCTCACACCTCCTCGCCTTCCTTTCAATAATTTGATTTCTTTCAAACACCCACTCCCCAATGCGGAAGTAAAAGATTTGTTTCCTTGCTCCTGCATGGTTTTCTCTTTCTTTCTTTCTTTCTTTCTTTCTTTCTTTCTTTCTTTCTTTCTTTCTTTCTTTCTTTCTTTCCTTCCTTCCTTCCTTCCTTCCTTCCTTTGGTTTTCGAGACAGGATTTCTCTGTAGGTTTGAAGCCTGTCCTGGAACTAGCTCTTGTAGACCAGGCTGGCCTTAAACTCACAGAGATCCACCTGCCTCTGCCTCCCGAGTGCTGGGATTAAAGATGTTCGCCAATACTGCCGACTTGCATGGTTTTCTTTGTATTTTCTTAGTTAATTCTTAAACTTTAACAGCCCATTCAAAACTGTTCCATCTTGCCAGGCGACGGTAGCACACGCCTTTAATCCCAGCATTTAGGAGGCAGAGGCAGGAGGATCTCTGTGAGTCTGAGGCCAGCCTGGTCTACAGAGTGAGTTGCAGGACATCCAGGGCTACACAGAGAAACCCTGTCTTAAAAACAAAACAAATAAACCTGTACCATCTCAGTTTTGCTTTTGCAATCCGAATTGCTTTTCCCTTTTGGGAAAAAGCCCCTTTGCTAGTACAGCCCACGTTCCAATCAGATTTGTTGTTCAAGAGCTGTAGAAACAAATGTGTCTAGGTAATGGGTTCCAAGGTTTCTGTCCGCTGTGTGATCTTGAGCTGAGCGACCTTGGACTAGTCATGTCTCCTGTGAGCCAGATTTCCTCCTTCGTCAGGGAGGGGACAGGACTAGATGGTCCCCAAGGACCCTACAGCTCCTCGAGACCCTGAAGTTTATTAAAAGAGAAGGCATTCATATGATTTATGGGTGGCTATTTTTTAATTGTAAAAACAAAACATGTTTGTTGCAAAAATTAGAACAACTCACAAGTATGCAAAGCCAAATTGCCTGTGTTCCTTCCTTCCTCCGCCAATCCCCAGAGACCATCTTTCGGAGGCCTGTATTTGCCAAGAGCACTTAATGCATTTGTGTGGTGCTGACCTCAGTGACCCCCTCACTCCCACCCCAGTGCGTGGATGACGAAGGGCTATGCTGAGAAGAACCCGTGTGAGTTCTTACACACACGGTTCTCTTTTCCTTGGAGGACAATCACGAACTTCAGTGTTGTTTAGGAATTGTAGAGCTTTGCTGCCTGTGACCTCACTTCTGTCTTTATCAGAAAACAGAACACAGAAACCCAGCCTTAGTTGGCCGGGCCACCTCTTAGGGACAGATGGTGACCAGGGATCCAACCACCTTACAGCAGCCGCAGTGGGAAGTACAGATTCAGAGTAGGCATTGATTTCAGTGTTCTGTTCCTTCAGCCATCGTCAGTGTCGTCTCAGGATGCTTGCTGATGTTTGTTAAAATCAATTGGAGCTGGATTCTGTGGCAGAGAACAGAGAACGACCCGTGTTCTTGGAGAATAGCAGCGAGATGCAGTCCACTACCTGCTGTTCTGGGAATGGAGTCCACGAGGAGAGATGGCCCAATGGCCCCCAACGCACAAGTTGTCAGCCAGCTGCTTTATCCCTATTGTTGCACATACCTGCCTTCACAAAGGTAAAGGCAAGGTGTGTGTGTGTGTGTGTATTTGTGGAGGGGGGGTGAATAGAACTCAGGACGGACTCAGAGATGTGTCTGTGGAGGATGGTTGGTGCTGAGGAAGGGGGAGTTCTGGGGAAGGTATGCGAGGGAGGGAGGGAGCATGGACTGTTACTCTCTGTAAGGGGGATGAGGAAGAGGGTAAAAGGATAGGCCTGGAGCATCCCAATGGGTGAGACAGAGAAGCTCAGTGGTTAGACCTGACCTGCGGCAGTGAGTAAGGGACTCAGTCTTCAAAGGGACTGGAGAAGCTTATTAGGGATTGAAGAATCAGAGAGCAAAAAAATCATAAATCATTATTAAAATACTGCTCAATACCACTGTTAACTTGTTCATCCATCCATCCATCCCTCCCTCCATCCATTCATTTGTTACTAGCAGAAATTTCTTCCCAAGGCTGGCCTCAAACTCCACTCATAGCTGAAGATGAGCTTGAACTCCTGATCTTCTCGCCTCTGCCATGTGAATGCTGGAATTACAAGCAGGCACCGCCACACCCAGCTTGCAATGCCAGGAACCAAACAGTGTTTCCTGCGCACTAGGCAAGTACTCTACTATCTGAGCCACATCCCCAGCCCTGCCTCTTATCTTGAGGAGGGACTTTAGCAGTTTAAGATGACAACATCTGTCTGTTTAGCAAAGCAAAGTAAAGCAAAGCAAAGGACAGTATGGGGGAAGGGCGGGGCTGTTGACCCTAAAAGCCCATAGGTTGGCAGCCCATTGGGTTCTGCATTGTGGATTTTAAAGGCATTTTATGAATATTTGTGAAACGAGTGACCCATTTACAAGGCATCATGACCTGGTTCACCTCCCAAATCAGGGTAGACCAGCTCTCTCTTCTTGGGTACTTTCCCCCATTATTCTCCTGAAATCCCCACCCTGGAGGGGGGGGAGTCAAAATCATAATGCAGATGATTTTATAATAAAGTGGGAGTCTTTCGAGGTTGCAGACCTTTCTTTAGGGCACATGTGTGGCAACCGGGAAAGCACCCTGGTGCCTGGGTTTCTGATGTAGTGGGAAGGACATACATGTTTCTAGCGTGTTTTACCACAAAGGGGCATTCTGACCGCCAAGAGCCACAGTTACCCTGGTACAGTGGTCGTTTCCCTGGCTTTCTCCTAACTAGCCCCTTGTCTAACCAGGAGACACAGCTACCACAGTACAGCCTCAGTGTTCCTTGGTTCCTTATATTTAACTCCTTGACTACCCAGTCTTACACTCCCCACTAATTCATTCATCCACACATCCAACAGACTGTACTGAGTCTGTGTTAGCTGGGTACAGTGCTAGGTCCTGAGGCTACAAGTAAATGAGCTGGTGCTGAGTCTCCTGAAAGGGAGGCCAGTGCTGGATTTCAAGGCGAGGCCAGGAAAAGGGGTGGGAATAAATGAGCTGGAGCTTGAGGCCTGGGGTTATGCAAGAGGGTAGATGGAACAATTGTTTACAAGGGAGAAAGAACTATGGGATGGGATAGAAGTGTTGTGACATCTTTTAGGAATCTAGCTGGGACTGGGGCAGGGTCAGACCTGTGGGGCATAGAGAAGAGATGCTTGCTGGTCTCTGAATTTATGACTTAGTGTCTGAAAATACTGGGGTAGGAACAGGGGGCAAAGCTAGGGGGGGACCTTAGCTCTGGGTCTCAGCCTCATGGTCTTTCATCTCAAGACAGGCTGGTGGTAGGATCAGAAGTTCCTCTGTTCCCATCAGGGACTATTCATCCTCTCTGTTTTCTTTGCAGCCGTGAATTGAGATAACCAAGTCTAAGTACTTTAATTTGGGAGCCTTGGGGCTGTTCCTTAGCAGGAATGCAGGCTGAAGTGGGTGGAAAATTAGAGGATTCCAGGAATGGCAGGTAGGAGACAGTGCAAAACTTTTCAACACCGCTCTGGAAGCATCTGTTCCTTATATGGTCTCACCTCACACTGGGCATGCCGTGTGTGCGCTCAGTTTGGTTATCTGTAAATATGGATGCCAGGATGTCATCGCACAGGACCACAGTGAGAATTAAGTTGCCACCTCAGGCACCATCCTGAAGCAGGGCAAGTGTCAGCTTCCACCCTTAGCCTCAGCCTCAACTAAGGAATAGCCCAGTGGAAAGAGAGTATTCTGGACTGTCTTACCTTGGAAGGTGAGTCCGTGAAAGCCCTGCACCACCCATGGGTAATGACCATTGAGAGGTGGTCATTAGTGACAACAATTACCATGAAATGTGGCCTGAGGGGTCAGCAGGTCTGTAAAGAGCAGGGAGACCTGGGTCCCCACAGCAGCTCTCTTTGTGGAGCAAATATGGGTAAAAGTGGAGTAACGGGTTTGAAAGAAGCCTGGGTGGCCGGAGGATTTAGAAGATTGTGACTCCGCTGCTATTAGCTACATAATCATATGACACTCTTTGATCTCTTTGGGTTTTACTTCCTCACCTAAATGGCACAGCTAGCGTCAGTTGGCTCTATTTACCATGCCGGGCTCATGTATGCAATGTGAACCCCAGGTTAATCTCACAGTGCTTCTGTTTCCTCAATGGTGGCGGGTGGGGTATTAATGGCGCTCGCCCCCTGCGCCTACCATGCCCCAAATGCTGACCAGACAAACTCTTTGATGCATACAGAGGCCTTTGACCTCTTGCTGTCCTTGCCATGGAAAATCAGCCTTTCCTAATAGTCCTTCCTCTGCCACATGGCCACCTTCTGCTGAGCCAACTGGAGTACAGAGATCAAGGACCTTGGTTTGCCCTGCAGAGGAGTTGGTAATCTTCCCTTTCAGATCTAAGGCCTGTGGTAAGATAAAGATCTCAGATTCTTCTTCTTCTTTTAAATCTCCTTTGCAGAAAATCCTCAAAATCTCAGAACCTTTTAGAAGCCTTTATTCGATCCAATTCCCCGCTTTTGCAGAAGAAGGCACAAAGGACCCAGAGTGGGGACATGAAGCACCTTAGAAAGCTTAGGAATTGGCTGCCCTCCTCCGTTCTCCTTCCCTGGGTCCCTTCTTTAGCCAGGGGAAGCCTGACTGGTTGATGTAGAGAGGAATGAAAGGAAGGCTCTTGGGGGTACCCCATAGTCCAGGTAAGATGTATGGGGGTCTCTGTGGAGTGGGGCAGGGGCTAGATGTGATAGTGAATTGGTGACAAGTGACTGGATGTGTGAACCTCAGCAGGAACAGAATATGCCTGCTGTTGGCTGGTGCAGGACAAGGTGAGAGTCTGCAGAGTGGGAGGTGAGCTTTGGGCGTGCTCGAGGAAGTAACTGTGGGATGTCCAGAGAAGGCTGTCCAGTGGACGGCAGCTGTGTGGCCTGAGCTCAGAGCACAGATGAAGCGGGAGATGTGGTGTTCCTCCTGCATGGTCTAGAAGCTGAACCATGGGAGGGAGGGAGGAAAAGCCGAGGAGAGTTCAGGGCCAGGTCTAAACAGAGCCACAGATACCTTCCCAGGGAGGGTTATTCCTGCTCTCCCCTCCCCTCCCCCTTGGACCGGCACTGCACACAGTGATATATATGTGTATGCATATGTATATAGGACAGAGCTCACCGCTGAGAGGTTAAGTGGCTTTCTCTGATGCCCTGAATACAGCATTAAGAACTGTCCCCGGTAACTTGTCATCTGATTTCTCTCCAGCTGATTGGTAATTGCTGTTAAATCCCAAATGACCAGGTGTGAGGTTCCCGGCATCTTTCAAAGAACTCAGGTCATAAGAACACGAAAGCATCTGGGAGATTTCTCAGCTCAGGTAGATTCTTTTTTTTTTTTAATTTTTAAATAACTCATTCCAGATTTAGCAAAAGATCCATTCAGAAGGAGCCTGGTGAGGCAGTGTGAGTTGACAACTCTGCTTCTGAACAAAGCCATTACTTATTCAGTGCCAGCCACAAACCCAGCAGGCTCGGAGCTAAACTAAACTTGCAGGAACATACACACAGAGATGAGGGGCAGGGAGAGTGACAGCAGCCTAGGCTGGGGCGGTCCCTCCAAAAAGGGAGACAAGAGTGTTGTGGTGAGTGTCCCTCCCCACTTCACTTGGTACAGGGGAGCTGACATGGTCCCCAGAGTGCTGGGTACCACATTAGACCTTTTCATATGTAATGACTTTAGTTCCCATTCCACATTCCCGTGAGCTGTGGAGCATGGCGTCATCTCCATTGTACAGAGAAGCAAATGGGACCTTTGCGAAGGGTGGCTGTATGTTAGCTTGTGCAGTGAGGAAACTGCCAACGTGACTGTCCCATGGCATGGTTAAGAGAGGATGCAAGAGAAAGAACAGGCAGAGGCATGTGGGAAAGTCCAGAGCAGAGAGAGAAAGAAGCAGACTGGGTATGGCCAGGTCTAGGGAAGCAGGACAGTCAGAGAGAGAGTAG